>UZAE01014407.1:0-14585 GCA_900617975.1 Rodentolepis nana | reverse complement strand
CTCTCGAATTTTTCTCACTATATTGTTCCCCCCCCCCCCTCTGTGAAGCCCGAAGTCAGCTAAAGGGCTAATGATGACTATCAATATGCCTGCCATTTGAAATAAATAAATATTTTGTTATAAAAAATGGAATAATAAGCAAAACCTTTGAATGATATAACTATGAGTTAGTTTTAAAAAATTCTGGCGGTCCACCATATGCAATTAGCTGCGGCGCTGGAGAATTAAAAGCCATCAATAATTGGTAAATAAAATGACCGCGGATTCAAAAATAGAAATAAATATCATTCACTAGTCAAGATAAGATCATTAGATACCAAAATATTATCTTCCTTGTGCAAAGTTATTGCCTTCGTTAATTAAAGAACTGAGAAATTATTAATAGAAATTTCTATCTCTTCTAATTTCTTGATAATACACACTTGTATGTTTACGACTGCCGCAAAATCCTTTGATTATCCCTCTTTTAAAAGGCTACCAACAACAAACTTTAAAAGCCATAAGTTACTAAGCAACAGGGAAATATCACAAAAAAACATCACAAAGCATCTAAGATAAGGAAAACGGAGATTCCGACAGTCGAAGCTATTTGAAGAAATACTCATTAATTTTCCGTGTGAACTTTGTTGCAAAGACTTATTTTTCCACAGAGTTTGCACTTTAAACCCGAAGAGAACGTAAAACATTCCATAAAAAACATAATTGTTGTTGGAGTAAAATTTTAAGTTATACGGAAAAAGGCTATAACTTCTCGTAACACACAGAAGGTGAAGGTTTCAAATGTCTCAACAACTACCCGATTAATTTTTCAAGGCTTCAATCAATGAAGTATTTACGTGCCTTTCTCTAATTGGAGGCCTTTGTAATGCTAATCCATCCATTTCATTCCTACCTCAAAAGGTGCTAGAGCTTATAAATCCAATGAATTCCATACATTGATTCCACATAAATGGAAACGACCCCGCTGATTTTATCATTACCATCTAGTTGCCAGAGTGGTTCACTCAATTAAATTGACTCTGATTACAGTGGAAAAGGTCTCACCAGTAATGTGAGTGACAAAGCATTTTATAAGTTACAAATGGTCCGCAACAATTATTCGAAGTAAACTGACTAAATGTTTCAGGATCAAAGCTATATTTGGTTCATTACAATTCTTAAAGATACTAACTACATTGTATTCTCCCCCCTTTCCCATTGTTTCTTACCTTATTTCACAAATTGGTGGAACATGAAGAAGTCTTTTAAATTTTTTTAGCAGAAATACCTACTTAATATGGTACATTTAGATATATATTGTTTTTCTTCGGAACTCAAGAAAAGAACTCAGTAAAAAGTTTTCCTGGCACAGATTTGTGCAAATATAACGAATAATGAAAAATTTGGCACTGTAATCCGATCTAAACTTTGAGTTAATCTCAATCCCAAAACCATTAGACTGTGCAGGAAATTCATTGTTCAATTATTAAAATTATTATTAAATATTGAGGCATAAATGTACATCACAATAGGCATCAAAGTATGATCGACATTTAAGAAGAACTGACTAAGTGTTTAAATGATGAAAAGGAAATTACCTTTGTAAAATTTTATTGGTCTGTTGTTTAATAGAATTTCAAAAAGATTATTCAATTCTGGATAATTGGTATTTTTAATTAGAAAATGCGTGTGGTCCTAGTTACTTTAATTAGTTAAGTGTAACTTTCTTTTATCTGAGAGATCAATAAGCTATAAATTTACTAATGGTATAAATAGATGACTAATTAGACATTCCCCTAGATATTTACCTTGTATATAGTGTTAGCTTTGCAATAATACGGAATTACTTGTTGCTTAAACACTAAAAATCGCACCACTATTGCATTTCCTATAATAACTTATCAAATTTTTAAGTTAAAACAACGCCTAATAGAGCGTTATTGAATGATCAAAACAATAGCTAGACATCATTTACATATCTCAGAATATGACGAGCACTTTTTTTAATAAAATCCCTGATCTCTGTTCGTTGTAGCAAATAAGTCAATCCTTGTGATATCAGGTCGGAGTTACGGCGTAAGGCGTTTGAAGAGTAGATTCACCATTTTCCATATTTCTCCTCATCACATAGCGAGCAACTACTGCTAATTTTAATATATCTGGGTGAATTAGGGTTGCATATTTATTTGTTAAGAGTGTATATGTATTTGTACATCCATGCTTGCAGGTATGTATGCATATATGCATGTATGTATGAAATCTTCTTCCCATGCAGAGGTATTGAGCTTATAGATATCAGAATTTCATTACTTCAATATATGAATAGAGCTTAATGATGACTTACTGCACTCCTTTCTAACAGATGGACACGACCTTCGACAAAATAGACGATTTCTGGCGTCTGCGTTGCAGCCTCTTTCACATTGCTCCATTTCGTCGTCGCAGACACCAACTGTAAAAAGGAAATGCTTTCAGAAAATTTAATGCGAGATATCCACCAGAAACGTAGATATTTTGGCCGATCGGGTAAATTATTTATTTTTTTAATAATTCTTTTACTCTGCTAACATTGGTTCTCTCGGAAATCTAAAAGTGAAATTTGAACTTTAGTTAAGAGTCTAGTTAAAGAAAAAGATGCGATTGTAAACAACTTTCTAAAGCTTCGTATGATTGACTTGACATCATGTCATTAATTTCCATTTCAATTCAAATCCCTTTGGATAAAGTGCATATGATTGATTGATATTCTCCCTCTCTCGCTACGCACTTTAAAATAATAAAGTAATAAATGGAAGCAGATTGAAGGAAAATAACAATAATAATAAGCCAACTGTGAGCCTTTCAGTTAATTTAGACATATTTCCCAGCATTATATCATTAATATTATTGGTGGGCAAATGCTGCGAAGCATTGTGTACCTCAAAATTACTAGATGCTTAACGATTTATATATTAAAAAATTTGATTTATTTTATCTTAGACGTTTCATTTTAATTTCCAAATTTAGAAATAGAATCTGGCACAACTGTAACCATTCCTTAATCTTATTTGCTTTTGTGAGTTAGGGGTTTTCGATTCAATTCAATCTGTGTTAAACATTTTCTTATTTACGTTAAATGAACAATTGATTTACACTATGGCGTTTTAAGCAAATTTAGGAGAAAAAAACAGACTTTTACAAACAAATTTGCTTTCGGCAAATAGGGCCAAGTAAAACTAAGTTCACATTCTGTTTGAAATAATAATTAAAATACTAAGCAAAAAGACACTTTGCTTCCAACCGCCCAAAAGATGCAAACAATTTTCTAGTTTATTCATTTATAACTATATTTGGTTTTGTGCAAAATGATGTGAAAAAATGCATGACGCCGTTTGTGATAATTGAAATCGTTTAGAAAGTTAAAAAATTCACGTGTTATTAAACGGCACTTGTTAGTAACTTTATCAAAAACAGTGATTCATTAAAAGACAAAAATCTCCCTTCGATTTGTTAAAAAATTTATACGACCAGAACGAAATAGATTACTTGAGATCGTTTTTCAAACATAAATTTACAAAGCTTAAGTCATTCACTAATTACTGCTAAATTATTAAAAAAGATCATCCGTGCTCTAAGCGTTTCCAGATCAATAAAGCAAAACAACAGGTTGTGTTAATTTAGAAAAAAAATATTCAAAATTTCCCTTGTTTCCATAAACAGCAGTAATTAATACATAAATTAGTTGTTTTCATTAATAAAACTATCTTGTTTTATTTATGGTTGTTCTAATTCTGATAAAAGTATTTGATCAAGTATTTTTATAATCAATTGTACTTATATAGTAGATGCTAAAAAATGCAGAATGGAAAACTCTAAAAATTATGTGGTCTTACAAGCTCCACGGATCACAACTTCGTAGATTGTTAGAGGTGACGTCTTTATGGTTGTGTCCAAAAACTCCAGCTCATGAAGGAATTCCGGATATAATCTTCTAGCGGCATCTTTGGTGGTTTCAGGAATTGGTCGGAAAATTCCCAGACCAAGAGAAATCTTCGAGAAACTTCCATACTCATTGTTTGCCCGGTCAACTTGCGATGGTTGGTCATTGTAAAACTTTACGAAAATACGTTTATCAAGAAACTATTTCTGTTGGAGAAATAACTTTATAATTCTTTGGTTTATTTATACAAATATTTTAGTTTCAATATTAAGAATTCACGAACGAAAGTTTGCATAATTGATGAAACCGATAATTGAATCAAAATTTTTTACCAAATATTTTCGCATTATTATTGGACTTAATAAAGCTTTTTTTGTGTTTTCAGATTTGAAAATTAACTGTACGAGGGAATAACACAAATTTGCATTATTATAATGAAAGTGTAACACAGTTTACTATTAACTAGGTATATAATAGTGTCAATTGTTGGCCCATACTCCAATACTAGTGATAAGAATATATAAAGTCGAATTTTAATTTATCAAAAGAGACGTTAGTCAGTATCTATAGATATCATAATCCCTCACCCCCCGCTTTATATGACTCAATAACTAATCTACTCTATTAATATTGTCTAATGACTGATGTGCATATATTTTGTCGACCCTACTTTGCTTTGTTTTACTTTTTTAAAGTCAACTCTATTCTTACCATGCTTACTGCAATGTATTCATTGGGATTCTTTTCCTTCACAAGAATCGCAAACAGACCCCCGATTTCTGTCCATTGAACAAAACACGAAAATCGGCTCACTAAAGAAAAAAAACGTTAAATTGGTTAAAATCGAAAAAGTATAGTAATATCAAAACAATTCTCTCCCTTGATTCGTGTGAATAATTAAAATTTGCACATTCGCAAGAAGTTAAAAATTCTTTTCATATCTGGTTACCATCTTAATTAATAGATAAATGGTAAAGGGCCTCAAACAATAGCAGTGTGAACTATTAATTAATATGCTGCTTTTGTGGCAAATATATACTTGATAAATTCTGAAAAACAAACTTTTAATGCACTTTTAACAGTACTTAAAATATACCAAATAAAACGCCATCAAGTCTGTTGAATATAAATGCATTAGCATATTGACTCACATCGTATAAACTACTATGTTGAATCTCAAAATCAAGCATAAATACGAGAATAATTCTCTAAATCTTACCACATCGATATGAAAAATTTCCGATCTTCAACGAGTTAGTTATGAATATCTCCAGAAAATAGTAAATGGAAGTGGTTCAACAAGTGCTAAGAGAAAACTCGAGATATCAATTGTCCTACTTAATTTATTAATTGATTTGGCATATACACAATTTTCCATTTAAGAAGCTTAAGTTTCAAATTTCTAGAATCATTTTTAATTTTCATTACTGAGAGAGGTTTTCTTCAACAACAACAACAACAACCAAAGCAGATTGATCTATTTTCAAATCTTGATGATCGACCTCATCAATTTTTTGCATTTTTTAGAGGGTTCATAATGCACGCTTTTAACGCAGCTAAGCTAGAGTAATCCAAGATGTAGGGTTTATTGTCTGTGTTGCCAAAGTTTTATAAATAACAGCTCCTAATTTTAATAATTTCCATGTTGATATCCACCATTTGTAGAGAATTTAGTGTTATCTATTTTATAAAAGAGTAAAATTGCACTTGATTTAGTCCAATTAATCCACATCGCACTAAGACACCTCTAAAGGAAAACAAAAATAAATCTCTTTTGAATGGACCGAGATCTTATCTAAACTGGATCAATTCTCAATAAGCTCAGAATATCATTGTACCACCTAAAATCCCCTAAGTCTCCGTACGTTGAGTTAATTAACAATGCATTCTCTATTGTCCCATTATTTGTCCATTCTATCTCCTCGCATGACTAGTTTTTTTCTTCAGCATTGAAAATTAACTTTAAAATAGTGTTTTTTCTTTCAATAAACCTACTTAATGTTGACTCAAAGGGATTGCAGCTGGGTTCGTTAAAGTGAAATTCAATTCCTTCCCCTCGGATACACTCAGAGTCAATCGTTACATATACCGAGGAATTGCAGATTGGCTGAAGCGTATAAATAAAAATTAGGACAAGCATGATCCTATTAGCCACAAAGGCCTGTTTAAATTTAAAAAAAATTACCCTCTCTGAGTTCAGGTTAATGAAGTTTTTTGCCTGAAATCCACCAACGAGTGGACACATTCTCTGATGATTGCCCGAATCATATTTTGATAAATTAGCTAAAAAGAGATAGAAATACATCAAGAAAATTGTTTGATTTTTCGCAAAATTAAGAAATATCTAAAAAAGTAATTGAGTTGGATTTGCCTAAAATATAGCGTTCCAAGGAAGTTAAACTATGTCACAAATAAAAAAATTATCCTCCGTGAAACATGAAATAGTGGTGGAAAGAAACGAATACTTACGAATCCATACACTTCTGTGAAGATTATTTGAGGTCGAACAATCTGAGGAAGTGGTCATGCTGTCACCTGAATGTTTGGCAAAAATACTTAACTGATTATATGATTATAAAATTGTGAAAATATATTTTAAATTATTTGCCTTGAATGAGTTCAAATACTTCCGGTGCACCAGTTCTGTCGAGATTATAAAATCGCATGCATATGTACAATGATCTAAAGTATAAAAAATGAAATTCATATAAGTGGCTTCGGTGGGTATATCTGCTTACAAATATGAATTACTAAATTATGCCATTCTAAGCAAATAATATATTAAAAGTAATTCTTAATGATTGTTGTAAATTAAGTATTATAAACAGAGGAGAATATTTTGATTTTCGAATATTTGTTGAAGCATTAATTCCATTTTCGCAGTAAATAATTTCAAACTAATTTGCTTCATCGGCCCATGTTTTCTTTCATGATTCGCCGTGCAAATTGCTACTTTTTTGCACAGAACGGCTTTTCCAATTTTTTCCTCTGTACTTTTTGGCCTAATTTGTTGTAGCCCAAAAAATGGCTATCCTCTTAATTTCCTACTGCTATTGCCACTATGATCGAAAATATATTGAAATTAAACTCTTCTCAGGTAAAACATTAGCTAATTACCCAAGTAATACTTGCAAAATCGTTAGATTTGACCTTTACTTGCAATTATCTATCATGCATATCATGCCCTTAAGTGGAATATAAAATGACCTTCAAAATGGGTAGTAAATCAGTAAAATGGAGGTTCACACAGCATTTCTCATTTTTAATGAGCTAAATTTCAATGAAAATGAAATTGGACTACAACTAACTGCTCCCGGCTAAATACGATTTACTTTTCTCTGCAAGAGAAAGAGGAGGCAGCCTCGTTTTTAGCTGCTTTCAATTCAGCTAAAACCCATTTTAATAATACAAATGCTAGAAATAAGAGAACGCATTATTTCATTTTGACATGAGCCACTCATGTAGAAAATAGTAAATTTTTTCATTTAAGATAATTCGAAACAGCACAAATAGTCAATTGGTACCGAAAGCATGCAATTCATACCTGCTATTAGTTAAATGTATTTCAGCTAAATACGTTTCAGTAGCCTTATCAATTAATTGATCACATCGAAGGTCAATATGAATCGCAGGAGCTGTATAATTACTGATACCATGGAGATTACTTTTGAATGGGTAGCGATTGAAAGGGTAATGGCTTGAATTTGTTGAAGAATCAAGCAGGTATGAAAGAATCATTTTTCTTAGATCGCCTCGCACGGTTAGCTGGGCAAAGGGGAAGGAAGAAGAGGCAGAATCTGCACGCAAAACTGGCCCTGACCACCAGATGTTCGTACTTGGGAGTAGTAGAAATTCAGGAAATTGGCAACTCGTTTGAACAGTTGACAGGTAGGCAAGGACAAATGATAGTATCGTCTCTGTAACAGAGCACACTATGGTAACAAAATGAGTAAAAAGCTAAAAAAAGTAGTTGAACTGTTTCAAGATTGGGATGCAAAAAACTAGCTGCAAACTTTGTTAAAATAGTGTCAACCTAATAATTAAACAGTTTTTGAATCAATGAATTTGGTAAATTTGCTTATAGTCGGATATACAATTAAGTATTGAGTTACCTTAATTTACTTGTTGAATCCAATTAAAATAAACCGTACATTTTACCTTAATTTTTTAATTAAATTCGAATTAATATTTCATCAGATGGAAATTTCTAACAGCACTTATTCTAGTAAATTAAATTCATAAATATTTAAACTTATGCATTCAGGATCATTGGTAGTAAAAATGAGAAAATTCGCTCTTCGTTTCTTGACACGTACTTAGGCTAACTCGAACGCAATGTATTTGACTGTGGTCAGAATAACTAAACTTCTTTAAATATTTAGGAAGTAAAACGATTTTAAAGTCACCATACTGTGTGACCGCAAATAAGTGGGTATAATATTAAAAAAATGAATTGCTATATTAAAAAATTATCTACAAATCATATTTTGAACATTAATTACCTAAATTGCATTATATCCGGATAAAGTGATATGAAAATTTTGCAGAGATCAAATAATAGTATGAATGCCAATATGATAAAAATTATCTTACGTAAATAAATTAATAGACGCTGGAAGTAGAGCATCCTGAGTAAATTAGTTTCACCCAACCCTGACCTTCATAGCTTGCTATGATATTTTTAATGTTTCAAAACGGACGTTTGAGCAATGTAGGGAGAGTGTGTATGGGAAGGGGCACATCTTTTCCCTCGTGCTTTAAGTGATATTCATCGTCAGCTCAATTGGCCAATGACATGCATTTGGACAGGACGCGCTCATTGTAAAGAGACGAATGGAATTTTAAAATTTTGCGTTACGTGGTAAACGGATTATTTCTAATAGCTTTTTATTATTTCTCAAAGAACTTTTGAAAACTTTACATATTTTATTGTGAAAAGCCACTGGAAACAGGTAACAGAAAAATTTCAAAAAAACATAGGAGAGATGAACAAAAAGATGATTGTATCTGCAAAAATGTATATGCCATAGAATTATGCCTTAAAATTTACAAAATGAGTGTATTACGATCTCAACTTTATGCTTCACAGTTCACCTCAACAGATTGCAACAAATAATTACTTACCAGTTTTTTAATAAAAAACCGACCGTTGCTACCCTTAACTTCAATTTATTTTGCAATACTTGAGACGGGAAAAAAATATTCGTATTTATTTATGATTGTTTCCTATAATAATTTTATAAAGAAATGTCAAATGACGACTTAATGCAGCATAAATTCTTACACTACGGGGTCAAAGAGGGTAGTATCCAACGATTTTGAGTAAAAATTCTTCATCAAACAACCACGTATATTCAAAATTGATCCTGGCAAGTAACACCTAATTGGAAGCTTCTACCAACTTATTTACTCACTTAGAATGTCATCTCTACTTTGATGGAAAATGAATTTTGGCAACTTTTTAGAGGCTCGGGTCAGTACTTGAGTGCTTATGAATTTGATTGTTGAATTCTTTAACAAGAGTATATAAATTAAGTTAATTTAGATACAATTGAATGAATGAATCTTTGTCCTTCTCAATGTGGCCTATTACCAAGTTCAAGTCCTCTATTTAAATCCATGCTAACGTTGAACGTATTAAATATTTGGAATGGTTAGGAAATAACAGAAATCGCAAAGTGATTCACCATTTATCTTCCATATTCGCATACAAGTACTGAATGATGACTTAATTTAATTCAGAGAATTGGTTTTTGCCTTGATTGGACCGTTGTTTTCTAATCTAACTTCCACAGTATTGTGATCAAGACCACCTTGTCTTTGGTCTTTATGGTCAATAAATGAGCATTCTGCTGCATTTCTTCAAGATATCAAGTCTATATCGCTTTGTTTAGTGGAGTAATTTCTTCTTAAATGCTTTCTCATATTCCTCACATATGGCCACAGCATTTAAAGTCGCAGTTAAAATCATGCATGCAAAGCTGAAACTTAAGTTTTTACCACTCTTAAAACACACTATGGAGGATTATGTAGTACCTGCGCTCGCTGAACCATGTTTTCTATGCCTCCCCATACGTGAACTTTACCTAACTGTTAGGGATATACCTCATTTGCTTTTTAACATATATTCTGAATTGCCCTTGTTCAGTTCTGAGACCTCCACTTCACCCCTCCCCCAACCACCCCCCCCCATTTATTTTACTTCTCCTTCCTATTTCCCTCTCACATTCATTTTGAATTGTCTCATTCCCCTTCCCNTCCCCCCCCCCCCCCCAAACACTTGATTGTTTCATTCTGTTGTTGTCCGTTAGTCTTTGAAGCCATCGAATTTCCAAAGCATTTCGTTGGTGACCTCACTCTCTCCTGGTTATAACCCGTCCCTTTAAGCGGATTCATATCAGAAAAACGTCAATTAAATCCTGCAAATAACGTTTTTTTCAATTATTTTGTTATTTCTCTATTAGCGTTTCAGGTAATTAGAGCGCTCATGGTTATTCGCCTCAGCAATGGGTTCTGAGTAAAATTACACGGACTGTGCATTTTGGTATTTTTTTAGTCAAGATATTGAATTTTGAATTTATGTCGGGGACTAAGTTTTGAAATTTCGTCTGTTTCCTGTAGACCTTAATGTACTATGAACTTGATGACCAAATGAGATCATGCTAAAAATTGCTTACCATTGGTTTATTTTCAGATACGCCTATTTTATTTTAGGTAAGTGAAATGAAAGCAAGTTCTACAAAATGAGTTATTATATTGCTGGATGTAACAGAGAACAGATCTTAGCCAGTGTTATCAGACGATCTGCCCTCCTTAAAGGCCACTGAGACTTGATTTACATTGGGCACTTTCGTCTCTAAAGTCTAGACTGAATAAAAGGATGCCTAGCGACGTATTTCAGGACCTACTTTTGAAATTTTACTTTTGCACGCTTCTTTTATTCTCATCAAATCATCCTTGCTTCGGAACATCACTATAACTACGCAGTGGACACTTTTGATACCACTGAGCGTGTCTACGTATGGAATAAATATGCTACTGCTTTAATCTGACGGAAAAGATACTTTTGATAGAGCATCCCAACTCCGTCATAAGTGTTTCGGAATCAGTGTCCGTTTGTTGCGTTTTGAATGGAGCAAGCCACATATAGATCTTTTTTCATGATTCATTGGAAAGCGCAGATTTTTCTTCTAATTCCTCGCCATTGTGCATAAAGCACTCGAGAGTATCGGAATCAAGCCGCACCTAAGAAGTCAATTTCAGTTCAATTTTTGAACTTCCACTAGGCATATTTCGATGGCAGACCTCACCCATTTCTACTTGTGATAGATTTTATATTTTTAGACTTTAAGTTGATACTTATGAGAGTGAGAAAGTGAATGAGAGGCAGCCATGCCATACCCCACTTCTCGAGGTCATTTATATGACGTGCACAATTGTTGTTTTCACTGGCTACTTTGTCCAAATGTTGATATCAATTGCATTGCTGTTAAGGAGTGAGCAAACGGACAAATTGCTTTTGGCGCATATATATCTTTCCCTTAACTTGTAAGAAATAAGATTTTGGGTGCCACTTCCACGTACCGATTGGATCATTGCAGGTCTAGCTCATAATATTATTATATCAAATGGCAGGCGTTTTGATTTTAGTTGACTTCAGTCTTCACAGAGGGGAAGGAACATCAAATTGTAAAAAATTCAAGAGAAGGGGGGGGACAGAAGAGTGTATCAAAGACGAAGGTAGATAAGGTAGAAAAAAGATGGGATGAGTACTGTGAAAGTAGTCGAATATGACATACAGTGGGGCCATGGTAGTTTGAAGTCAACTGTCAGGTAATAGACTTTTTCGCCGTATGAGTATACGTTGCCCAGGGTGCACCACGTGGAGGTATGTCTATCACACACCCCCTAGCTCATAATATAAACTGCGGCTTCACTTTTGGACAAAATATCGTTCCGCGTAATGTCTAGCACTAACTCTGTCTGTTATACTGTGCGCATTGCCTGGCCTAAATCTAGACTAAATAGCCACTAATATTAAGTTTAACTAAACTCGGTCCCAGCATTCTATATCTCACTCTCTGAATTCTTGGTACTGTGGATACCCCATTTAGCAGTAGAAAGCACACATTTTCTACCCTATCTTTCAACAACTTCCTACTTTCCTTGATTAGTTTTCCTCTGCAATGAATTAAAAAAATAGGGAGTGGAAATCAAACCTCATGGCTCCCTGATTCGATAAATCTGTCTTTCTTCTAATTTTGTGACTATTCTTGTGTGTACAGGTGGATAATATTCATCTGAAATCTTTGAACCAGATAATGAAAACAAAAGAAATTCTGCTATAAGTCTTTGAAATAATAAAAATACTAAAATTCATTTTTCAAAATGTTAACACTTGGATTTGTTTACGTTAGTCGTTTCAATGTAATCAATGGAAATGTACCCTTAAAAATATTTGAATGTGTTTGTCAACATCGCGCTCTTTATCGTTTGCTTGTTTTTTCCCACTTTGGATGAGCGTATGCGAAATTTCCAAGTCACGACAATTTTGGGCAATCTACTTGATTGACAAGTTGACAAGTCGGATAGCTTCCTCTATCCCTTCAGTTCCACGAGTTGAGATATATTGCCAGTCAGTGCTATCTTTGCGAACAACGTCCGTACTTGTAAAAGATATCAGAAACAAATAAGGGAATATGCGTGCATATGCTGAATTTATTTTTAATAAATACGATTAGAAGGGAAGAGATATCTTATTTCGTTGCCAACTTATAATCCATGATCGCCTATGCAATCGTTTAAAAAAAATCCGATGGAGAAAGTGGAACTTCCACTTTTGTAACATTTGACAATCAGGTAACAGACAATATCTCCTCTGAGGGGGATAACTCAATGCATCCAGAATTCAGACAAGTTCTCGCCTTGATCTACTATTTTATTTCGCCTATCAGCCAGTTTCCTTTGAACAGAACTCAAAAAGATCCCTCACTGTTATATTTTCAATACTTATTCCATTAACGATGTTCACAAAACCATAGTCAATTTTAACTTGCCTCCAGACAAGTTTTAAATTGAACAAATATGTTGCAAATTAACTTCTGAGGTCCGAAAATGCCATAGTTTGATCGTTGATGAGATGATATTAAGCTCCTTCTCATAATTAATTAAATTGGAGGAAAATAACACTGGTTACAGCTGTCCGTGTGAACATTAGAAATGGATTTTTCCGATCGTTTGCCGTCAAGCTGTCTACGACATACATATCATATCCGAATGGGATTGGAAAACAGATGGACTCTTCGCTTACCTCAACAACGTGTTCTAATGTGAATTTGTTTGTGCGAGGTTTTGTATAATTCCTTCTTGGATACCTAATTAATCTCATTCCCTTCATTTTGTATAATTTGGCAAGTTAAGTTTAAGTTACTGTTAGAAATATTTCTAATTGCCTCTATTTTTTGTAAATCTGATTCGATTTTACAACAATGTCTTTATAATTCCAAATATATATAGTTAAAGATAAACATAATCTTAATCTTATCTGAATGTTTGAAAATGTGTTTGTTTACTTTGCTAATTCCTAAGTGTTTTCAATGTGGCAAAGATTATGTGGCCAAATAGCCATACAACTAAAAATGGGTTTAAACTGAGCATGATCGTTCAATTCCAACTCTAATCAAAGTCCACTTGGTACAAAATGATGGGCACTTCTATTCTTCATAACCATAACACTTCACATCCTCATTTGGGAAGTATGAAACTTTGTAATCATTAGGAGATAAAATAATAACATGGAGCTGTACACATCGAACTTTCTCCAATGATCGGGCATCGTCATGTTTATGACAAGAAATTATAATCGAAATCAATAAATTCAAGAAGTGGGTATTTTCGCTAATTTTGTATCATTATATGAGGAGGGGGAGGGGTAGGAGAGACGACAGGATAGAATCGATATCAAATTGATAATTAATACGAATAAAAACCACTGAACAAATGGTGAAAATAGAGATGAGTACATATCAGTTTGATGACTGATTTGTATTGGGTGGATCAAAAGACTATACAATATTGCCTGAGTTGCAATGAAAAAAATTAATTTTCAATCTAGACAGAGAATAAAAATATGTTTTATAATCAAGTGGTATCAAGATGAAATCAAATAATTTATCTCATTCATTATGGAGATGAATAGAGTTAGAAATGGGTACAATAAATAGTGAACTTTAGAGCCGTAGAAAGAAATTTGTATTAAAGCAAAATAATTCCTATTTGACGGTAGATCATCTATATCTGCTGATTATGGGTAGAATTAATCAATAACTGGTATTGATGTATTATGCCTCCTCATTCTTATAATCTCAGCGATTTACTATTTTTTTCATATGAGAATATATTAATGAATAAATGATGTGTCGTTGTTAATGACTTACGCCATAGGCATATTTCATTTTTGACACCCCCTTGATTTAATTAAACGCAAGCATCATTATCAAATAATACTGTGAATATCCATTACATTTTATGGATACATTTAACCAACTCAAAAAATCGGACCATTTAGCTATGCTTGTCAGCGATAAATAGTACAATAGTAGTTAATGTACTTCTCATTTGAGTGGATTTGCTGAGAATAGACTGTTCCACTCTAATTCATATATATATATATATATATATATATATA
>UZAE01014406.1:0-14615 GCA_900617975.1 Rodentolepis nana | reverse complement strand
GTAATCGTCAAACGTTTCCCTAAGTTTGCTAAAAATGTGCTTTCCTCTTTTAATAGGCAATAGCATCATCGACAAAAGAACCTGATCTTGTTTGTCTGGCAAAACCGTTGAACAATTCGGATTCTGTAAGTCCTTTTACCTAGGTAAAAAGATTGTAATCTCTATTCCTTTCCATTATCATTCTTATAGTTTTTATTAACAACTTAAAACACTTAAATTTGTTTTACTATAAAGAAAACAGAGAATTAATAATTTAATTGGAGAACGTCCTGAATGATTATTTACAATAACTATTAGAACTTTATTTATTTATATCAAATGGCAGGCGTTTTGATAGTTATCATTAGCCCTGTAGCTCACTTCGGGCTTCATAGAGAGGAGGAGGAGCATCAAAGTGACAAAAAGTGGGGAGGGGGAACAGAGGAGTGATTCACATATGTAAAAGGGACAGACAGACACAAGGGCAGAGAAAAGGTAAGATAAGTACTTTGGGAGGGGTCGAATATGACAAACAGTCGGGTCATAGTAGTTTGAAGTCAGAAGTCAACTGCCGTTTGATAGACTTTTTGGCCGTATGAGAATACGTTGTCCAGGGTGCACCACGTGGAGGTAAGTCTATCGCACACCCCACCATTGGAACTGTTTATTAATACAACTACTTCAGTGCAGTTTAATTAGTTGAATTTCAGGACACGCTTTAAAAATTTTTTAGGTAAACAGCATTTGAGACAAGTTTGAAAAGTTAGCCTAAGTTTGCTAAAAATGTACTTTCCTGTTTTAATAGGCAATAGCATCCTCAACAAATGAACCGGATTCAGTTTGTTCGGCAAAACCCTTGAATACTTCAGATACTGTAAGTCCTTTTTACTTAGGTAAAAAGATTGTAATCTCTATTCCTTTCCATTATCATTCTTATTGTTTTTATTAACAACTTAAAACACTTCAATTTGTTTCGCTTTAAAAAAACAGAGAATTAATAATTTAATTGGAGAACGTCTTGAATGGTTATTTACACTAACCAATAGAACTGTTTATTAATAAAACTACTTCAGTGCAGTTTAATTAGTTGAATTTCTGGACGCACGCTTTCAAGGGTAAGAGGTGTTCGGTTAGCGAACTGAGTTGCACTCACTTCAAATTTTTGGGTAAACAGCATTCGAGACAAGTTTGAAAAGTTAGCACTTCGAAATCATCTAAACTGACTCAAAAATTCCTTGTTTGCTTTTATTATCATTCAAATTTTTCCCTATTGTGGCAGTGAGACATGCAGTTCATACGGTAGGGTATCCGCCAATGTATTTATTTATTTATATCGAATGGCAGGCGTCTGGATGGTTATCATTAGCCCTTTAGTTGACTTCAGGCTTCACAGAGGGAAGGAATATCAAATTGAAAAAGTCGACAGGGGGGGACAGAAGAGTGTATCAAAGATGTAAAAGAGACAGACAGACACAAAGGTAGAAAAAAGATGAGATGAGTACTGTGATATATATTCGAATATGGCATCGAGTGAGGTGATGGTAGTTTGAAGTGAGAAGTCAACTGCCAGTCAATTGACTTTTTTGCCATATGAATATACGGTGCCNCATTGGCGGTGTGCGATAGACTTACCTCCACGTGGTCCACCCTGGGCACCGTATATTCATATGGCAAAAAAGTCAATTGACTGGCAGTTGACTTCTCACTTCAAACTACCATCACCTCACTCGATGCCATATTCGAATATATATCACAGTACTCATCTCATCTTTTTTCTACCTTTGTGTCTGTCTGTCTCTTTTACATCTTTGATACACTCTTCTGTCCCCCCCTGTCGACTTTTTCAATTTGATATTCCTTCCCCTCTGTGAAGCCTGAAGTCAACTAAAGGGCTAATGATAATCATCAAAACGCCTTCCATTTGATATAAATAAATAAATAAATATTACCACTATAATTGTGTGGAGAAAAGTTCAATTTTTATTAGTGGAAGTAACTGAAATTGGCGAATAAAAAATACCAATGAAGGAGAAGGGCAGTGATCAAAGAGTATTGGGAACAAGGTTCAGCAATCAATGAGAGACTAAATTGGGCTTTTGCATTCAGACTGTACGATACTTAGATAGTCTATGACGTTCTTTGGTTCAATTCTTGAAAATGCGAGATAGTCTAACTTGTTAGTAAGCACCTTCCAGCCATAGCATGGCAACGGTGAGTTAGATAATTTTTTATAAAATTTAAGACTAAAACTGGAAGATTTTGAAGAGGAACGCACGAAAATACATAATGGACGCAAATCGATATCAAATGCATTGCTTCATCCCAATTGGCATTTTAATTACAAGCCCATTTAGCTTAGTGCCTCTCTTGTGAAAAGTTGAAATCGAAATTACAAGTCAGGATTGATCAGTTTGGCGTGTCATTACCCTCCCCCCCCCTCCCCATGGGGGTGGAGCTCGAGACTTTCGACTTCATTGGCAATACCTTCACAGCCAAAGGCTTCTCACCTCATAAATGCTTTTGATTAGAAAGGCATCTAAATGAACAGTATGGCCGAAGACATTTCACTGAAATGATGTTAAAAAAGGTGATTTTGTGGATGAAACAATGGCAAGATTATTGTACACCACTTTAGAGAAAACGGACGGCTCTGTAAATGTATGTACCATTAAGGCGATAATTATAGCTTAAATAGGTATTTGCCGCTTTCATCTTAGCTGAAGTGCATCACATTATTGGAAAAGTCCCTTTGTTTGTTTATGCTTCTACTTTTATGTCAGAGTGCGTGAGAGGACGCTGGCCAATGATGCTCTGAACGGACACATAGGAGGGGGTTTAAGCTGCAAATCTTTCGAAAGGTTAACCATCATCATTTGGGAGTAACATAAACCCCGAATTCATAATAGACATTAAATTTGACTAGCTAATGTCATAACTAAAATCTGAGATGGGACAAACAGGAAGTTGGGGGGNTGAATGGTTATTTACACTAACCAATAGAACTGTTTATTAATAAAACTACTTCAGTGCAGTTTAATTAGTTGAATTTCTGGACGCACGCTTTCAAGGGTAAGAGGTGTTCGGTTAGCGAACTGAGTTGCACTCACTTCAAATTTTTGGGTAAACAGCATTCGAGACAAGTTTGAAAAGTTAGCACTTCGAAATCATCTAAACTGACTCAAAAATTCCTTGTTTGCTTTTATTATCATTCAAATTTTTCCCTATTGTGGCAGTGAGACATGCAGTTCATACGGTAGGGTATCCGCCAATGTATTTATTTATTTATATCGAATGGCAGGCGTCTGGATGGTTATCATTAGCCCTTTAGTTGACTTCAGGCTTCACAGAGGGAAGGAATATCAAATTGAAAAAGTCGACAGGGGGGGACAGAAGAGTGTATCAAAGATGTAAAAGAGACAGACAGACACAAAGGTAGAAAAAAGATGAGATGAGTACTGTGATATATATTCGAATATGGCATCGAGTGAGGTGATGGTAGTTTGAAGTGAGAAGTCAACTGCCAGTCAATTGACTTTTTTGCCATATGAATATACGGTGCCCAGGGTGGACCACGTGGAGGTAAGTCTATCGCACACCGCCAATGTTGTTCCCCTAATTTTATTTGTTCTAAACTCTGCGGCGGACTGCTACATTAACTAGGCTTGACTATACTCAGTACTCTCAATAACAGATTCTCCACTATGTTTGAAAAGGCTCCCTAAATTGGCTAAGCTACCACAAAGCTAAAGAGAAAATAGATGTATGACGTGGAAAACGTTTGTTTGGTATGGCGTGCTGACGTGCCATACCACGATGTGTATTCGGCGCGGTAATTATTTGACACGTCGATTAATTGGCACAGCGTGGTACAGCACGGTCGTGCAGCGACTTGGAGCTTAGGCCTTGTATACACTTTCTGACATGATGACCTCGTAATGACTTTGCTCGTTGATTGGTCGTGAGGACTCTGTATTTGTCATGCTAAAGATGTGTTCCTACACGTCTGAAGCAATTTGAGTAATTTGCTTTCCATTAACAACTTATAGAAGAGAGAAAGTGCGGTTTAGCTGAGTCACATTGAATCATAGGCAAGTGAAAGTGGCCAATCGGCATGACCCGTTTGAGCCATTGTCAAAGAGGGCGAGGAGGAGGGGGGAGGGGGGGGGGCGAAATTCAGTGACTGGTACTAATTTCACACAAACAATCTGATGTAAAACTAATTTTATTTGAAGTCTTTTAGATTAACAAGCCCCTTAAAAATCAGCTTTGAGAAGTCCATTAACTAGTATAATTAGTTATGTTGATAGCCAGATGAGTGGTTAACGGTCTCAGGCCTCAGAGATATGGATAGTACTCACTTTATCAACCGTTGTAAATGTTGTTTTCTTAACAAAAGTCAGCATTTTTTTATGATTTATAAATGAGGTCTTGATTGATGCATAAATGTCTTTGTTGTCAACAGCGGATGAAAGCAACAGGAATACCGCAGTAAAAAGTCTCTAACTATGTAGCTCGGATTGCTAAAGCCATGGTTCCTTAATTACCTGATGTAGAGTTTACGCATTTTTTTACCAGTTAGTTAGTTAACCTAAGTCGAGATTAGCTAGTAATTCAAATAGGGATAAAATGGAGGGGTGTGCGATAGACTTACCTCCATGCGATGCACCCTGGGCAACGTATACTCATACGGCAAAAAAGTCTATTAACTGCACCCTGGGGAACGTATACTCATACGGCAAAAAAGTCTAACACCCTGGGCAACGTATACTCATGCGACAAAAAAGTCTAAAATACGGGGTGTGCGATAGACTTACCTCCGTGATATATTTAATGAATGGGGTGTGCGATAGACTTACCTCCACGTTGTGCGAAATAGCAATGTGGGGTGTGCGATAGACTTACCTCCACGTGGTACGCCCTGGGCAATGTATACTCATACGGCAAAAAAGTCTATTAAATGGCTTGGAAACGTGACCTCATACGGCAAAAAGTCTATAAACCGCTGGGCAACGTATACTCATACGGCAAAAAAGTCTATTAACTAGTGAGATGGGTGTGCGATAGACTTACCTCCATGCGATGCACCCTGGGCAACGTATACTCATACGGCAAAAAAGTCTATTAACCCGCAGTTGGCTTCTCACTTCAAAATGCCATGGCCCGACTAGTTGTCATATTCGACCCCTACACAGTACTCATCTTACCTTTTTCCCTACCTTTGTGTCTGTCTGCCTCTTTTACATCTGTGAATCGCTCTTCTCTTCCCCACCCCTCGACTTTCTGCTACTTTGATGAACCTTCCCTCTGTGAAGCCCGAAGTCAGCTAAGTGGTTAATGATAGCTATTAAAACGCCTGCCATTTGAAATAGATAAATTAATAGATAAAATGGACTGTGATTAAAGCGATATGCTTCGTAAGTGCCAACGAGTATTGTGGAAGTAGTCGAATATGACATACAATGGGGTTATGATAGTTTGGAGCCAGAAGTCAACTGCTGGTTAATTGACTTTTTTTCCGCATGAGTATACGCTGCCCAGGGTGCATCGCGTGGAGGTAAGTCTATCGCACACCCCTCCATTTTATCCCTATTTGAATTACTAGCTAATCTCGACTTAGGTTAACTAACTAACTGGTAAAAAAATGCGTAAACTCTACAAAAGTAAGTAAGTCTATCGCGCACCCCATAAATGTTAATATAAATGGCTTAAAAGACACATAGACTGTTCATTACGGAAGTACTTTAGGTCCGATAATGAGCAGAATCTTGTCCAATAGCAGAGCCTACCGCAGGGTTTGCGGAGAATTTTATGCATGCAGATTTGCTGTGTTGTGAGGTGGTGTGCTAAATACTCTTTTCAGAACTTCACCACCTGAGATTGGACCGCATACCTAAGTTTTCAGATCACATCCTCATGAGTTCTATGACAAGGAAGCGAGTATATATATAAAGCCTGAGACCCACTTGCTCGACTGAGTCAGTTTATTAACTTATTAGGAAATTTCGCGATAAATGTATCTTCGGTTAGGCCATATATGGAATAAATGAGCACTGAAGGTTTACAAGTGTGAGAATGATAAAAATGCACCAGAAGGCTCTGAAGACATATGAAAGTGAGTGGAAGCGATAATCATGTCACAATAGCTACCACCCTACCCTCCAAAGAATGGGATGGGATGCATTTTGTGGACATCCCATTTGCCTTCTTCATTGACTACGGTTCTCTCATGTTTACCATACAAGGCTTTCTTGACCTACTTCCAATTCCTCAGTAGCTATGAGATCAAGTAGGCGGATTTTTTTAAGTCACTCTGAAAGACGCTTGCCCACAAGCTTCCCTAGTGAGACGATTTATGTGCTCACCGAGAACAATAATAATTTATTGCCCTCACTGAAATCGTTCTGAAGTAAGTACAGTATATATATATGATAAAGGAGAGGTGCCAAGATGATTTTTAAGTCAATTCAAGATTTCCCTTGGATTAGGGAGACAATTTATGTCTACTTCATTGACCTGTTGCTTATTCATGGCGGTGGTTCTTGCCACACCAATTCCAATTGTCCTCTTCCAAACGTTGAGAAAACAGAATTCAATTGATCGATATTAATAAGCATGCTAATTAATTTCGTCAAAAATAAGAATGGATAACTTTTACTCATAACTTGTACTTTTGTACTTTGAAGATACTATCAGATCCTTGCAAAGAATGGTGCGAGGGCGATAAAGGTAATCATTTTTGGTAATATTTTCACGTTATTTGCATCCTGTTTCATTATTTTTTATTATTTTATTCATTCATTTTTTTGTTGTATTTATGTTAATCAGTATTTTTTCTGAATCAGAGCCACCCGTGCATTATTATTTCGAAAGCGCTCGTGCTGGAGATCCTTGGCAGTACTACAGCGACGTTAAGATCCAGTCTGACGATGTGAGTCTACTTTCATATTTATTTATTTATATCAAGTGGCAGGCTTTAGGAGAGTTATCGTTAGCCCTTTATTTGACATGGGGCTTCATAGAGGGTGGAGGAACGCCAAAAAGTCACAAAAAGTTCAGTTGGGGGGGGGGGGATAGAAGAGTGATTCACAGGTGTAAAAGAGACAGACACAACGGTTGTGAGAAAAAGGCAAGGTGTGTACTGTGGAAGGGGTGGAATATGACATACAGTCGGGTCATGGTAGTTTGAAGTCAACTGCCAATTAAGAGACTTTTTGCGGTATGAGCATACGTTGCCCAGGGTGCACCACGTGGAGGTAAGTCTGTCGCGCGCCCATTTACAAAATTATCCACGTGCACACTTTTTAGATTTGGAGCTTGTTAGTATTGACGCAAACAAATCAATTGAGGTTTTATTTGCAGTACAGTGAGAACTTCAAAAATGGATTTGATATTGTGAAAATTGGGGTTTATTGGGCTCTTCTATCGCTTGATGTAGGGGTGTGTAAGATAAGATCATTCTCAATGATTGCCCTCCACGCCAAAATTAGAACACCAAGAATTGAGTATGGATTTTGAATATTTATTTCAAATGGCAGACGTTTTGATAGATATCATTAGCCATTTAGCTGACTTTGGGCTTCGCAGAGGGAAGGTTCATCAAAGTAACAGAAAGTCGAGGAGTGGGGAGCAGAAGAGTGATTCACAGATGTAAAAGGGACAGACAGACACAAAGGTAGAGAAAAAGGTAAGGTGAGTACTGTGAAAGGGGTCGAATATGACAACCAGGGGGGTCGTGGTAGTTTGAAGTCAGAAGTCAAATACCGGTTAATAGATTTTTTGCCGTATGAGTATACGTTGCCCAGGGTGCACCACGTGGAGGTAAGTCTATCGCACGCCCCGGATTTTGAATATAATGCTCAGCAATCTAGAGTTGGGAGCGTTAGTTAACCGATTGGACTAGCTTTGGCACACTCGAGAGAGAGAGAAGCCCATGAATTTTATCTCTCATGCACTAAACTAAGGGATATTCGAATTCTGCCCTCGTGCTTGCAAATGGTAGACCTCGAATTAAATTAACCATAGCTATAATTGTCAGCTAACCAGGCGCCCAGCCATAGGCCACTTAACCAATTCAATGCGAGAACATTTACTTACCTAATAAGAAACTGATGGCTAGGTTAAAGATGTTCTTTTGGCGTCGTTTGTATAGTTCACTATTTTTTTCACAGTCGCTTGCCTTACTGTCGTCCAATATGACTGCTAATGCGACCCCATTTTAATCCTTATCCTCCTAGATTCGAAGTGTACGCTGTTGTTTAGGCCATCTGAGTGACTTATCCGATGAAGAAATTCGTGATGCTTTACGATTTATTCACGAAGAACAACGATATTCGCATGCATTTTACGATCGACCCTCCCCCACTCGCACGAGTAGCGCTTTTGTAGCCTGGCATTATACCCACGCTGCTAGGGCGCTGATTCTTCGATACATCTTCACAATCGCCATAGAGTTGACCTTCACTGAGTGCTTAGAGGCTCTCACCTCTTGTGATTGGAATGTAGATGATATACTCCATTCACTCCAAAATCCAAACGGTTTCTAAATGCTTTTACTTCATGTCTACTTTTTTTGGTGTGTGTGCTCACAATCCTTCTACTCTTTTTGACTGACCCATCTCTCCTTTTTTTCAACTTCTTTTTCATGACACTTTCATAGAAAAGATATTCATGCTGTCATCTATAACATATTCATCGACATAAACAGTTATTCTTATACATTTTGTCGAATTTTATTAGATTTGAATGGTAATAGACGTACCTAATTATGGTGGGAGTTATTAGTATTTTTTGGAATGTTGAACAACTTCTGGGTTGTCACAAATATAATCTAAGTAGGATTACTCATCTAGAGGGAAGTTAATCACACACAGTTGCTTTGGTGATAATATCGTGCGTTGAGAGTGATAGCACACTGATCATAGATTATGTGGCAATATTGTAAGCATAACCTCTTCTTGGCCAGAGGGTGGAATCACTATGCTTCTATTATTTGTCTGACTCAACCCCTTTGGTGTTGAACATTCCGCTCGCCAATCGGACATAAACACGTGACACCTCACATGGCAAAGTGGCTTGGTGATCAATGTCCCATCGACAAGGCTCGAGCAGAGCTGAAGGAAATAATTACTGAACCAACCCTTCTGAACTGAACACAGTTCAACGAATGGTGTTAGCTGGACAAAGTAGGAAGGAAACGAATGTTAACCTGCCTGTAGAAAATGCGTCTTGGAGAAACCCTGTCTAATCATTGCAAAGCTAAAAACTGCATCAACTTTCTGGTCTAGACTAGAGGTACTGTCCAAAATGCAAATGAAATTGTCTTCCACTGAACCTGAATATCAAGAGTGGGTTTAGGAAACTTCAAATGTGTGCGCTAAGTACCTTCTCTATGAAGTCAAAATTTGATGTAGAAACTAAGTTATGCGTCAATCCTTTCCACTGTTAACACACTGAACACGTAGGAGAAGTGAAGAGGCGTATTAACCCTTTAACATCCGAATTATTGTTAGAAAAATTCTCCCAACCGCACTCACGCGTGCCTCACAGCAGACAGGTGTCTACCTAACGAGTTTTGGTAGTATCAGGCGAAGGCTATAGACGCATTGAGCATGCTTTAAACGCCAATGCCGCCTTCTGCTACGAGTCTACTACCAATGGAGCTCATTTTGAAAGAGCACCGTGTGGTCCTAAGGGCGTCAATGGGGTTAATCATTCATAAAAAAACATCAAATTGATGGACTCATTTCTTACAGTGACTGAATGATGTGCTACAGGAAGATCACGAAAGAAAGGAGAAATTTTGGTAAAAATTTTAAATGAAAACCTGCTCCACTGCTCACACTGATCGCTGTTAGGTGCTACCTTCTGCTATGTAAGAGGTCCACAACGTTAATTTACACAACGAAAAGCCCTTATCTAAATACACATTTAAGTATCGTGCCTAGAAGGTCAAAGAGTGACTCGTGCTTTAGGTCGCCAGACAACACGAATAAACTTGTAGGCCTAAAACGAAGTCAGCAAAGAAAAGGCGTAAAGACCACAAGATTTGCTAAATCAAGAGAGCACAAATGGGATTAGCATGGGCTCAAATTGTGCAGTTACTCTAAACGAATTAGAATCGATTTAAGAAGAATGCGATTAAGACAATATTAAGGAAGTAGAATCCTAATTGTTCGAATAGAATAAGATTGTATAACAGCTGTTATTATGGCATGTGGTAACTATGTTACCACGAAATGTTCACTGCCCCAACCCTAAGGCTACAATAGCTCAAAAGTGGAATACAGGATCGATAATCCAAAAAAATGTTCACTTATTATGAGCATGGGTTAACTCATATTGATTCGAAGGTTTGGTTAAAAAGTAACTATCAGAGAGGAGAGAGAAAAATGCCACTTATAAATTGGCATTTTCTATCAATTATCTTGAACAGAGCAATAGCACCCTGATGTGGGGAAGTCATAAAGCGTTGTTTCTCCTTTGATCGGTTTCAGCCAGCTGTTCTCTCAATGCACAGCGTTGAGGTTAAAATCCATGGTCCACAATTTGGCGGATATACACGTTAAAGGACAAATAGATGGGGCAGTTGAAGAGAGTGCTTCTGGCAGG
The DNA here is from genome assembly GCA_900617975.1 of Rodentolepis nana. Lineage (NCBI taxonomy): Eukaryota > Metazoa > Platyhelminthes > Cestoda > Cyclophyllidea > Hymenolepididae > Rodentolepis > Rodentolepis nana. Next base: position 4,028 of record UZAE01014406.1, on the reverse strand, counting down.
AAGCCATCGAGTTATTAGTTGATCTCAGGGTGAGTACCTTCTGTACGAATCTTCCTCATCAATATGCGGGGACACGCCTCTCCTGCCGGTTATTATGGGCAAACCGTTAGCAGTCAAGCAGTATTCCGGTCGACGTACACCAATAGCACAAACACAACTGTATTCATTAGCATATAGACGAGGCAAATATAGCTCAAGCAATATTGGTAATTCAAGGGGGAGTGCGCATGCTAATGCACAGATAACATGGGCACGACGTGTGGACCAATAATGCAGCTAAATTGGTTAGATAAGGAAACATGCCCAGGTAGACGACTTTCATTAGAGACGAAGGATTGTAGTAGTGCTGACAAGATGAACACCTTACGCATATGCTGTTACCTATTTATAAAAACCACAATTTCAGCACCAACATAGGAATACCAGTGGGCAGGTAGAACATCACGGATGGGAATAGACTTCCAAGGATTGCAACAGTGTGAAAGGGTCTTCCTTTGCAAAGGTTCCCCAACACTCATTCCGAAACCATAAGACAGTGTTTTCGTTCATTCGGTTTACTCCTTAAAATTTTACTACGGAACAACGAACATTCCCTTTGTAGAACTTCAAAATCCTGGGGCACTGGTACTTATCAAGCAAACAACAGCACTAGATGTCCTCCTAAAGCTAAATTAATGAAAAACTCACATTGTACCACCCCCCCCCCCCCCCACCACCCCCCGTTTGACCTGAATTTGCTGACTGAATACGTGCGTGTTGACCACTGGTACTGACGCTCCAGCCGCTTTAGTGTCGATTAACAGTAGAGATAAACACAAATACACATGTCCTAAACAAATTAATATAACTTAACAAAGCATAATCACACGATCTCCGCTTTCTTACTCACGGGTCAGAAGATATAATTAAAACAAAATAATGCTCAAGAAACAAATTCCCAACCTTATATACACAGAAATTATTATAAAAAGACAAGGTTAATATAGCCATAAGAAAAGACATGTTTAAAGGAGAATATTTAATATACATAAAAAGAATTTCTATACACGAATAAGGACTAGAATAAAATACAAAGAGAAATACCACATGTAGTTATTCTAGTACACCGTTAATTTCATTCTCCTTCGAATGTCTGTGCTTTTTCGACTTCTTTTTCTTGGGTGCAGTCTCCACAAACTCCTGATAGTCCATAATGGGGATTACCTCCTGGTCAGTTTCATAACCCACAACAGATTGTTCGTCCACTACATGCTGTGTAAATGGGGGCTCGATTGCAAAATCATTGGGATCATCAAGTCCTACAGCGACAGCATCAATAATCTCTTCCAGATGTGCAAGGGCTTCAGGATCAGATGTTTGCTCCTGTCTTGGCTTCTTCGCAACAGAGAGCGCTTCCGTAGAATCAGCAGAAGTGTTATACGGTCGTTTCAGACTGGATGACAACTCCTGGCCTCCACCAACCTGGGATTTAGTTGGAACATGAGGAGTAGAGTTCACTATAAGGAAATATAATTAGGGAAAATACCCCCAAAGTCACAATAAATGACGTGGATGAGAGTTAACAAACCAAGTGGTGTTGGATAATTCTCCAGGGAAACGTTCTTTTTGGCTTTAGAAGCAACTGGTTTAGCCGGAGTCACATTAGTAGTCGAATGAGCACTGATATTATTTGTAAGCTTTACTACGGGAGGTTTGGCCGATATTTTGGGAGTAGCAGTTTTCGGAGCAGTATTATTAGCAACTTTGTTTAGACAGGGCCTCGATGTCACCGTGGGAGTTGTTTTTTTAGAATCAACTGGTTTAGCCGGAGTCACTTTAACAGACGAATCAGCACTGATGTTATTTGCAAGCTTTATAACGGCAGGTTTGGCCGATACTTTGGGAGTGGCAGTTTTCGGAGCAGTACCATTTGCAACTTTGTTTAGACTGGGCCTCGATGTCACCGTAGGAGTTGATTTTTTAGGAGTAGCTATCAGAGGAGCCGCATTTTCGGCAGGATTAACAGGAGCTGTAGTTGGTGCTTGAGGAGTTTTCTTAATAGCAGCGGGTCCTGGAGTACTTTTCTTGATAGGACCACCTGTAAGAAAGATTATAAAGTAAAAATTTCACCGGAGGAGGAGAAATAAAAGCCACTTACAGCTGTCAGAAGTTACCAGTGTCTCCAATTTTATGAGACGGTTTTTGATTTCCTCAATTTGTCCATCTATTTTAGCGCTTCCTTCTTCCTCCTTGGTCGAATTTTCATGTAGCTTCGTTTTACTGAAAATTGAATCGTCACATCAATAATTTTCGAAAATGCGAAAACAAAAAATATATAGAGATACTCACGTTTCCGAAGTAACAGACTCGAAATGAACAGTTACAAAACCCATCGCATTCCAGTCACCCTTATATAGTGGATCTGCAGTAGAGTAAATTAGGTCCGTATTTGGTGCAATTCTTAATTGATATTGTTTTTCAACACCGGATTGGGATAACTTAATAGTGCGAGTTACATCCGTGTTAGAAAAAATATTAAATTTTTTAATCAATTTTCGCACGCCCTTTTTAATATGAACACAATTATCTTGGACCAATCGAAGACCTTCCACTGTGTCCATACTAAATTTAAATAAAACACCATATCTCGAATCCATAACCTATAGAGCACGTAGCAGCTTCAAATGGCGAGCATCAATGAAAAATGATTTTAACAACTATATATAATTAAAAAACTTACATTTCAAATTTATAGATTGTACAAATATATTAATAATTAAAATAATATTATTTCTAAATAATCACAAGTGAAGTTAATTATAATTATTTTTGATATTGACATATTTCGTTCTCATATGCTCGTCCGTATACCATTAACAGTTTTAGTGCTATATTTGTTTTTTGGTCATCAAAATAGCATTCCAATCAGTTTCAGTACATTACCTTAGGTACCACCCATATATTTCGCTTTATATATCCTATTTAAATTAACTTTTATTGGTAAGAAATAACAGGCAATATAAATTTGTGTTTGTGAAGCTGATTCATATTTGCAATTATTGAAACTGAGTAATTGAGAATTTTTTATAACTCATATTTCTACTTTTATTGAAATCGAATGTCAGTCATCATGTCGATAAAATCTTGAGAATAAAATATATAAGTGGTTCAAATGTTTGCTCTTTGAAACCCTCAAAATTACATATCATCATTATTTGATATCGTCTACTCTGCAGTCACGATGCTAAGCTTACGCCTATTTATAAAAATTGAAGATGGTGTTCCCTCCATCTCCAGGATATTGTAGTTGGTCGTGATTTAAATGAAATATTAATTCCTTTACCTCAGGAAATCCTTCTTAGGTGTCAATGCATGGGACTTTGCAGCGGATTGCTACGCTAGCAAGCCTTGACTATACTTAGTAATCTCTATGACAGTTTCTCATATGTTTCAAAAGGGGGGGTGCGTGATAGACTTACCTCCACGTGGTGCACCCTGGGCAACGTATACTCATACGGCAAAAAAGTCTATTAACTGGCGATTGACTTCCGGCGCAGTACTCATCCTACCTTTTCTCTGCCTTCATATCTGTCTCTATAAATCTGCAAATCACTCTTCTGTTCCCCACCCCTCGACTTTCTGTTATTTTGATATTCCTTCCCCCTGTGAAGCCCAAAGTCAGCTAAAGGGCTAATGATAACTATCAAAATGCCTGCCATTTGAAATAAATAAATAAATAAATGTTTCAAAAGGCTTCAAAAATTTGTGGGACACGTCATCGCATGCCTGTACGCCAGGATTGGGAGGTACGACCGTACAAACGGTGACCAATCATTAACCTCTGTTTGTTTAACCTAATCCGCCATCCCGATCATGATTAAGCTCCCTGCGTGTGCACTTTATTCGCAATACCCGTACTGAATAAACGTGCTCCTTACTACACGTCTGTTTCCTTTTATAGCTGGGCTATGGCTTAGCTGGTTATGGGAGTTTAGCAAGATGTTGGAGTATCTGCCATAGAGATTTCTGAGTCGGTCAGGCTTTACTAG
>UZAE01014404.1:0-14649 GCA_900617975.1 Rodentolepis nana | reverse complement strand
ACACACACACACACACACACACACACACACACACACACACACACACACACACACACACACCTTCAATGTAAGTGAAGAGGTCACAGCCTAATTTAATGAATCCAAAGACAAAAACATCAAAGTAAGGAGATGGCGGCTGTTGATGCTGTTGTGGTGGACGCAGAGGTGTGTGAACAAAACAAAACAGGCCGACAGGCACCTAATGGACTAACATGAAACGCCCTAGGTTGGTCAGATTATTCACAGCTAGGCTAACTAAGCATATGCTTTCAATGAGAGGAGGGGGGCTTATTTGAGGACAGAAAATGTATCCCCTTAATTAAAACTAAAGTATAAAAGATGGTTGGTTTGAACCATTTGGCTTGTCTTCGATGTATGGCCCAAGCGCCATTAATCAGTATACATGCGGAAGTGAATAATTGCTAAGCCCCGCAAAAGAACGCATTTCCTAATTCCATTATCGAAATAATTTTTCTGAACCTCCACCCCCCCCCTCTCCCCCCTCCTATCACCAAAATTTAGCAAATCTTCTGTTGAATACAAATGATCATTCAATTAACTCAATATGTACCTTAAAAATCCATTCTAATTAACCAGGAATCCAGAGAGATATTGAGATACATTTACCAAGTAATAGCTTATAGTGTCGTGGAGACAGCGCGGAAACGTAAATAGGCACTAGGTAAAAAAACGACACGAATAATCTCAGATTTGCTTGGGGAAAGTTTCTATCACACAAATACTCTCCATTGATTATCGGAAACAAATTTGAGCACACGCCCAAGAGTTGAACAATGAAAGTGAAAATACTCACCGATAGTCTGCACCCCAGCCCTTCACGAAGCTAATTCGAATGAAACACATGTGAGTGAGGGAAAAGACTGTCTCGTAGTTTCGCGTCACTGATTGCGACAACAACTCCGCGAATTCCCGATTGTCGAAGACTCGGAGGTTGCATCCTAAAATGAAGGGAAAAAAATGACATAATTGAAAGTTGACACAGCAAACCTTTTGGAACTCACGACAAGAAAGGAACCAAACAATTTCTGACGTTCAGCAAAACAGATAATTGACATTTCTAACCCCACTTCATCGACTTTGGTGACTAACTTACCTGGAAATCGTATAATCGGGAGAAGACAAAGCAAAACGACATGATGGCGTGATTACTGCAACCGATTTTCAGTTATTACTGAGTTTTCTACCTGCTCTTCACACATTATGGAACCTAGATGAGTCAGAAATCTTCTGGTTTTCTGACTCTTGGTGCTGTTGTTCCTACTTCCACTTCAAAACTGAAATATATATTCCCCCCCCCCCCATAGACATTTGCAAGTTATTCACAAATAAAAACTTTTTTTCCTATAGTTGAAAACTTACGAGGCGGAACTTTCACCACTGTGGCAGGATGCCAATTATTGAGGCGATTGCAACTTGGCGACTGGACGAAGATGGCGGCATCGCTGAGACACTCGACAAATACCTCGCCTGATATGTAGAGTAGATTGAGTCCGCGACCTACACAGTTCAAAAAAAAGTGAAAAGTAATGTCAATGGCTACACACACACACACACACACACACGCACACACACACACACACACACAAAGTTTGGCTTTGGATTTCAAAGCAGAATTATTAATAAATCAAAGATAATGCAACTCAAAACTTCTTCCATGAGAAATCCGCATTCTAAAACTAATATTAACCAGTGAAACTGGCCTTTCCAATCGAAACTGTGACCACCGACATATCACGGGAATGTGTGTGTGTCTGTGTGTGATCATCACTACTAGACAACCACACATTCATAAGAAAAACAGATACACAGACGATTGTTTTAGCATACAAAAGGGGGGAGGGGAGGGGAGAGGTTGTAAAACACATTGGTGCGAGGTACCATTGAAAATCGATTAGAAAAATAGGCACAAGTGGGGGGGGGGGGGGGNGGGGGGAGTGGGAAAGTATTCTCCCATCTTCCCCCCCCCCCCCCCCCCCCCCCCCCCACCCCAAACTAATGGAACGAGAGAGAGAGAAAGACAACTCCATCAGTGCCAAATTTATGCCTAAGAGACAAAATTAGGAAAACCATGTTTGTGTCCGCGTAAAAGTGCGTACGTGTACTAGGGGGACATCACAAATTCGAAATGTCAGGTCACGTTTTGGTCCTGATTTCACGATATTCCGAAGAGAGGAGAGGAAACATGATGGGAAGCTGCAGAGAAACAATAATAACAAGAAGCGAAGTCAACCTAGTTTCCACCAGGCATTATTTATTTCTTGCTATGCATATTTTCTCACAAACTTATTGGCCCGAGGGTGGAATCATGAAACAACCCTTAATTCAAAATCTAATATTGAAGACTGATTGAGAGAGAGATAGAGAAATTAAATAACTTTATTATTCAAACCAAGATGCGTATGTGGCGTAGTTGGGGGTCGCGAGCCTTCTGCTTTCTTCATGGGGGAAGTAGGTGTAACTGCAATACCTATTCAGGAAGTTCATGTTCTATTTAAAAAGACCCTTCATCAATAAATAGATTAATTGGAAGAAGAATATTACACACAGTGGTGAGGTATTACTCACATATAGCTTGTGTTGAGAGAGTAATTAGCAGTCAACAACTCCTCCTGCTCATCAGAAATAACCAGGGCCGTTAACCACCAACATCACTGGGTGTGCCCCGACACGCAGCAATCGCATGACCTATTTTAGAAGTGCGCTTGGACCAGTGTGTGCGTGTGTGTGTCACAATGAAGTATTCACAGTTTCTCAAATAATTGGATAAGCTCATTGCAGAATGCTTGTTCTAGATTTGCGGCAGACCAATTCTTAACAGATTTTGAATGTACCCAAGCAAAGGCAATGATATATGAATATATACAGATATCAGCATCTTGACATTTCTGCCCAATGCGTCGACAATTAAAACCTTCGATGATAGCACACAGAGAATTAAATCCATATTAGTCGAAGTGTTTCAACCACTTTGTGACATTAGAAATCAGCAATAAAGTAGAATATTAGCCACCAAATTTACTCCTTGGATGAGAGCACTTTTGAGCCTTTTGTTAGCACAAGTGAACACCCAGTAGAGCTAAGAGTCCTTCCCCCCCCCCCCCCCTCCTTCTTAAATGGGTGAAGAAAGGGAAGGCAGGTAGTAAAATAGGCAACGGAATTAAGGGAGCGTGGGTACGAGAGATGGTCTAAATGACTAACTACGGTCCTCCTGGTTATGGGCCTCATTGTACTCATTTTGCGCCACGTCAATATTAGAGGAAGCAGATGAGAGTGGGAGAGAGAGAAAGCGAGCGAGTGAGCAATGATTCATGAATTAATGCGCACAAGCACGCACGCATGAATGAATGAAAATAGCAATTTGTAGAGGTGGAGGAACCAATTATTTTCGCCTCGCCTATTCCAATGTGATACGACTATGGTAGGGAGGGAGGGAGGGAGGAATGGAGGGGGGGGGTGTAGGGAGTACTCTCATTGAATAGCAGCTCGACTTTTACTACGCTATGCCCTAAATAAGCATTTTGTCAGCAACTAATCTGCAAAAAAGGGAAGTCGATGGATCAACGCCCATATGGAGTTGCGCGAATCGAAGTTAACCATTGTGCTAGAGGGGGCATTCACAAGGGGAGGGGAGACAATAAAAGCGCGCTCGCTACACTGATGCGATGCTTTTTTATTATAGAACACACACACACACAAAGGGAAGAGCTAGTGAGATGAGGTGACCGATCCATAAGCTCTGATGATGCTTTTGAAGTCATAAAGCCAAGGGGAACGCTGCTCGGAAGTTTGAGCTCTGAAAGAGCAGGAACTGATGATGCAGAAAAATATATTCATTGGGTAAATAGAGCAAAACATGGCACGAATCTAGGAGGCAAGTATAAGGGAGTAGAAATTTTTCCTCCAAGCTTCCAATATACAAACACTACAGCAAAACCAGCGCCATACTGCAATTTCCACGTTACGTTGCCTGCACACATATTGGGAATAGCCAAAAAAGAAAGCAATTGTTAAGATAGCAGTGCAAGCTGTTACATTGTCAATTTGTTAACAGCTACCACAAAAGCCGCAATTCTTAGACCTCATACACCAAAAATTAACACTGTATAAAGACCTATATGGTGTGAACGGTTGAATATGTTGTGTGCTAGCTTTCTCCAATTAACTGGCATTTGAATGATTTCTGAATGCGGCGTGTGGTGTGGTGTACAAAACTTCAGCTGGATTTAGGAATAAAAGACAGCAAAATAAGAATGCAACTTTTTGCTAGTTGAAATAAAAAAAAATGTGGGAATGATTTGGGAGAAGTTATACGCCCTCGAATCTCTTTCCCACTTCTCACCTATTTCTTGCCATTGAGAACTTACACAATTCAATGAGGTTATAAAAAAGAGAATTAGAGCATTGATGAATGGTAAAACTTTGGGCAATTAAGTGAATAAAAGCTAGTAGTGATCAACCAAAGTGCATTGAACCGCTCCTTCAGTTACTGAGTTTCATCCCCCATTAAATTAATTAGCCAGAAGTTGGAAGATTTTAAAATAGGTAGAGCATGCACACACACACACACACACACACACCCATAACACACTGATCACGTTGTAGAAAGAGAGACAACAGTTGGCCATGAACTTCGACGACCCACATTCTATTGAGAGGGAAAGAGAAGGAAAAGGCAATGTTTTTGTGCACATTGACGACTACTGACCTCAATTAGAGATAATAATTTCTCACTAGCCGTGTGTGTGAAACCACGTGAGCAGGCCTGTGAACAACTGGGTCATCGCTTTCATACTAACAGTACAAACAACAACAACAGACATTTGCAAGTAGTAGTAAATGTTAATTTCACTTGAGTGATAGTAAAAAGAATTAAGAGATTCCTGGGAGTCATTTTGAATAAGGGGGTCTGTAATTAGAAATTCACATCCTCAAACACGTTTCGGATAAGTTCAAACTAGCACGATTTATTAGAAATGTGGGATTTAGCAATTATCCATGTAATGACCTCATTCAATCGTTCACTGCAAATCAAATTTAATCAAGAGAAGTCTTAAAGAAGTGAAGATCAATTCACCAAAAGTGAAGTAACCAAGTAAGTGTCAAGTTAAAAAGACTTGTAACTCAATGCCATTCAATACGGGATTCAATATGAAGTAATAATAAATCTATTGCCCTTAACCATGTTATCAAAGTGCCTATGTTTTTTTATTACAAAAAAATACTACCTTTTCACTTAAAGAAAAAAAATTAATGAAATGGTTAGAAAGAAGAGCCATTAATAATACAAGGCTAATTACCAAGTCTGGAACATTTCCATTTGAGGGAAAAACATGCATGAGAGGGGGGGGGGTGGGGAGGCCGGCTTGACTCAAAATCAATTATTCAAACAGAGGAGAGCGCTCGAATCGGAGTGAGAGCGACAGTGAGTCGTCTGAAAAGCCAGAGGACACAAGATCAATACCTATCCATAAACATCCATCAATGTGGGTGGCCGCGAACCACTTTAGTTAATTCTGCCCACCCCACAAAGCTACTCCAGAATACCTTCTCCAACCAACCCCAATAAAATAATGCCAGCGCTTCTCTTGGAGGATTTGGGGGGGGGGGGGGGGTTCAACTCGAACAAGAAAATAGAGATGAAGGGAGTAGTGAGAAGTAGAGGCCCTAACCCCTAACTCAACTTCTAATTCGATTATATTAAAAACAGTTAGTCAAGTTGTGAATTTGTGTTCTTGACCGAAACTAGGAATAGCCCTCTTACTTCAATATTTTTACTCATTTACACGCATACTGAAGTCAACTGAAAGTTCCCAACTGTTAATCCCTGACTCATTTCAAACGAGGGAGTTAACAAACATTGAAACCACCTTGAATGGCAGCAATGTTCATGATATTAACATGACTAATTAAGAGTCAAACGGGGCAAAACTTACCAATATGACGCCTCGTCATATCCACTTGTGGAGGTCGATTTACATGGCTCAATCCCCCAAGTGAGAAGCGCTCCGTACTTAACGAGGGAGCAGTGAAACCATCCACAGTGAATTTGGGTTTGGAGGCATGAAAGACGTCACCCACTCGATTGTTCAACTCATAGTAGAAAACAGAGCACCAATTCTTGAGAGAGGGAGCCAAGGGAACGTAGGCAGGGTGGGATGATGGTGTGGAGAGATTAGAAATTGACATCTGCTGCTGCTGCTGCATCTGGTTACCTCCAGGGACACCACTACTACTGGCACTATCGGAGGTGCCGTGGGAAGTAGCTAAGGAGGCGTTTGTAGCTGGTATGGAGGTTGCCGTGTTGGCAGTCTGATAGTCATCATAACGCCGCTGCCGATCACTTTCCCCTTCCATCTGGCTCCAGCGGCCTGAATGAACAAAGAGCCAAGTCATTATTTTACAATATTTGAGATAGCTATAGGAAATTGAATACAGGTGATCAGAAGGAATTGACTTGAAAAACTAACACTGTTGGAGAAGTTTGCAAAAGTATGTTTCTTACATCAATTAGCTTCAAGTATAAATGTAAAGCCATCTACTCTCGAAGTCGTGAGTCAATAAATGGACCTTTTTAAGAAAAAGCAACTTGCGAGTACAATCTGCAGGCTTTAGTTGATCGGAAATGAGAGAAGCTACGACTGTTCCAACTGTATGCACACCCCTCTTTAGCCCTATTAATACCAGCCGGTAATGGAAAAAATTCGACGAGTATTTTCTGTGGAAGATAACAAATAGAGAGTATAGCCATAATGGGACGAAAATTAGAAATTGATGAGGCCTGCTCTAATTGTGTTTTTTACATTCGGGTTGTACAATGCGCGTAGTATTCGGTGTGAAATTCAAATTTCACGATTAGTCCGCTGAATTTCAGAATAGCTTTGATGTCCAGTAGCATTTGAATTACTTTTCTAATCATGATGGTAGACAATTTCACCTCATCTTGAGAGAGTAAAATGATCGTAAGTGCCATATACATAGCAAATTGCAGCCTTAGTACTGGATCAGCAAAACCTGATTTCATTGTTAAAGAGTATGCTTGTGAGATGGGACCTTTCAACTTAACACCTTAACGCCCTTAGGACCGTACGATGATCTCTTTCAGAATAATCTCCACTAGTATTAGATTCGTAACAGAAGTGGTGCTATTGCCGTTTGAAACATGTTCAACGCGTGTGTCTGTAGCCTTCGCCTGAAACACCACCAAAACTTCCTCACGTCGGCGGCAACAATCTGCTGTGAGAAACGCGTGAGTGTAGTAGGATACATTTAAAAACAATAAGTCAGGCGTTAAAGGGTTAAATCATTAGAAAAATGAGGATTGGACGTTTTTGTTAAATAGTACACCTGAGGAACAACGCTCTTGTGGTATGCTTTCGCAGGTAAGAAAACCATATTCTTTTAACTATTCCATTAGTGGAGATTCTATTTTACGATATTCCTCGTAATCTTACAGTAGCGTTAGGCCTCAGATTATCCATCTTGAATAGTGAAAAGAGGCTACATATAAATCTAGATCACTAGACTTACAGTTATCTCAGCGACGTTAAACCAGAAGGCAGATATTTTGTCATATTTGCAATCTAGTGAAATTTAACACCAATTTTTATATTCACTCTCCCAAATATCTGACGCAGTGACTTTTCCTTTACGCGGGGCGCGCACCCACCAAGCTGAACGTCCATTAATTCGATCGAGAATGGGAGAAGCAGTAGACGTGCATAGTCAGACACAACAATTCCCACGAACACACTCCCCCCCCCCCCCCCCCCCCAACCACACAAAGCCATATTGTTTGTGCGTGCCAATGGTCCGGAATTTAGATCATCTTGCACACGCAGCACACGTTGAAACATGAAAAACTCGCTAACGAGAAGAGTTAGATAGAGGATAGCAGCAACAGCAGTCGTCTAGATTAGGCCCCCCCAGACAAGTATAGTTAGGATGGACGAGAGATAGCAGTCTCGTCGTCTGAGTGAACGAGCTGACGAATGTGCGCATAGCGTGGGTGGCGCGCACATCACACAGTCAGAAAACATGGCTGGTTGTGCACAGACAGCGGCTGCGCGCGCGCGCGCTCTGAACATGTGACGCGTCCAGGACTAAGGAGAGAATGCCTTAAAGAGAGAGGGGGGGTGATATATTGCTACCCTTGGCGTCTGCGCACATACCTCCGCATTACACATAACACAATGCACAAAAAGAAACGAAGGTGCGATGTGAATTCTATACATCATCGATTAGGTGCACGAACGAAAAATTGCAAAATCGATGAGAGGAAGGGGTCTAGGATATGACTAGACTAACATATTTGTTCATTGGTTTATTACTCATGAAGGCCCACTAATTATAAACAATCATCATTAAAGGAACTTTGTTAGGATACAAATTTTCGAAGTCTCATAAGTTTACAGTATATTGTAAAATATGCTAATAAGTTGAAGTTAATCAACAAACCCCAAGATCTAGAAACAAGTCACAATGGCGGACAACAGAAGTAGAGGTCACTGGTTGGATAGATATCAGTAAGCATCCTGTTAGCAACATGATCGATCTTTTTCCAATATGAGAGATGCTAAGATGCTGCTCGACTTACAAATGATCACATTCAATCATGAAATACCAACGAGTACACTAGAAGATATTGACGCTTAGTTCATTTGATGTCGTCAATACTAGAGTTCATCTGCCATGATGATAGACTAACGTCGAGTGAAAAATTCACCTAAATAGTGTGACAACAGGGTTTGAGAGTGAAGCAACTATTTCCCGCTAATAGAATAACACAAGTACCGTTTCTAGCACTGCAGAAGGGTAGTTTTCGCCAGCATTTATCCATTCTAAACGTACATTGCTATCACTTTTCTGAATCATTATAATCACTAATGGGGATTGCGCGATAAACGTACCCCACATAGTACACCCTGGGCAACGTACACTAATACGCAAAAAAGTCCGTAAAACGGCTGTTGACTTCAAACTACCATGACCCCACTGTATGTTGCACTCGATCACTTTCACAGTACTCACTTCACCTTACCTTTGTGTCTGTGAGTCACTCTCCTGTTCCCTCCCCCCCTCTCCTCTGTGAAGCCCGAAGTAAACTAAAGGGCTAATGATAACTATCACAAGCTTGGCATTTGATTTAAATAAATAAATAAATAAACACCAGCGAACATCTAATTCTTGACCCCTGATTTGGCAGTTCATCTCATTTATCAGTTATATTTATTATCGTACTCCAATCGCAAAAGGAAAACCCAATCATTTGATCTTAATGACACGCGTTACTTCGATCATCATTACTTTCCAACAAAGTAACCAATTGATCTAATCAATGTGCAACATGTTTAAACAAAGAACCTCTATTTGCCGATTGTTAGTACAAACTTTATCGACGCTTTTTTACATCACAGAAAAAAACGAACTTTAGTCATTTGTTGTGTGAGTCAAAGTTAAGTATGGAAGTAGAGACTGTCAATTTAGATTCGGGAGAGGGAGAAATCGTGAGAAAACACAGAGGTGGAGGCACAATTGACAAAGAGCTTTTGAGAGAAAGAGACAGGAAAAAGAGGAAACATTTCACTTTGATTGACAATCACAAAGAGAGAGAGAAACTTAATGTCAGATTCGGAGTTGAGTTAATTTAAAGATATAGCACCCTGATATGGCTACACATTTAAAAAAAACCTTTGCACTAAACACTTGACATCATCATCAAATTTACTAAAGAACTCTTGAAGATGGTATAGCACAAAAGATCTCTTTCGTGCCGGGGTGCGCAATAGACTTACCTCCACGTGGTGCACCCTGGGCAACGTATACTCATACGGCAAAAAAGTCTATTAATCGGCAGTTGACTTCGGACTTCAAACTACCATCACCCCACTGTATGTCATATTCGATTACTTTCACAGTACTTACCTTTTTTCTACCTTTGTGTCTGTCTGTCTCTTTTACGTCTGTGAATCATTATTCTCTCCCTCTCGACTTTTTACCACTTGGATGTTCATCTTCCTTTCTGTGAATCCCGAAGTCAACTAAAGGGCTAATGATACCTATCATAACGCCTGCCATTTGAAATAAATAAATCTCTTTCGTGCCATGCGTAATTAGTGTTCGTAATAATGTTTTCTCCAAATTCATGGTTGGTTAGAAATTTCAATCTAAATAAACCAGATGGGTGCCATTTTCAATCTGAACTAGAGAATCTCCGAAGTGGAGACGACTTTGCAAGATTATAACCCCTAGAGAAATAGGATCTTCGAGGTACTTACGACATTTAAAAGAGCAAAACGATGCAGATAAAGCGATCCGAAATGACCAACCCCGAACTAGAATTAATCGGTGGGAAAGTTATAAGTATCCTGACCACAATTTAACCCACGAACCTGGAAGTCAAACGTTGAAGTTTGAGCATAAAGAGCCTTTTTCCATTATGGGAAAACGGATAACTCAACACTTCTGAATACAAATTAACCTACGCAGTTAATATTGCAGCTTGCCAAGTTAGAGGCCATGGTTCTAACAATTGGAACGGCATAGAAACAACATAAGATAAAATCGGCATAAAGCGGCCTTCCCGATATTAGAGAAACGTCATAATTTTACTCCTGTAAAACAGTACCACCCAGTGAGCAAGCTGTACGTCTGACAAGCCAAAGACTATATATATAATTGATGATAATCGTATTATGTAGATGGCCAACCGTCGTGACTAATTTTAGTCAATAGGAGAGGTGATAGAACATAAATTTCTCAATCCAAAAAAAGTGTTGTAGGCACTTTTATTAAGCCTGGGATGTCCTTTCCAAAGATGTTCACAATAATCAGATTAAGATGGGAAAATGAACTTACCATTACTGTCACCACCAGCAGAGGACATTATGGACCTCCTATTGCCGTGGACTTGCGAAAAAGACTGCGGATCGGTGTAGAATTGAGTTGTATATGAATGCGAAGGCAAAAGTGATGGTATGGCCTGGCTACGATGCGAGGGGAGTGTGGTGTCACCCCGACCGTCTACGCTTGTAGGGCTGACGTGTTGACTACTGCTATCACTGGATGAGATATAGTCTGTGGTTGTTGCTCGATGAAGGGCAATATTTGACATGCTTTGATGATGCGGTTGCTGCTGCTCTCGCGGCTGCAACGGATCCTCTGGATTCTACAGCGAGAAACAGTAGAAGGTAATGAGCACAATTTAGGGATTAAGAGAACGGAATACCCCAACTCTCAACACTTTAAGCTAATGCTTACTTTAAACCGGTGACACAATAGTCAATGAGCAGTGCTAAGTGTGTACAGTTAATAGGAAAATGAGTTAAATCCCAAAATTTTCTCAGGAATTGTTTTGTTTGTTATTGGAAATAAGCCCCCCCCCCTCCAATAACGCAAAGTAAATGATATCTCAATGTGTCAGTTAATTGAGCACACAGACCGGTGATGAAAGGAACACTAGTTAATTATAAATAGGCATGCCATCAGATAAACTACTTGAACAGTTTAAGTTGGAAACTGCGCCAGATGCTCGAGTTCTCTATTAGTAGGAAGAGGCCAACAATTAATAGCTTCTAAATTTAACAAAGTAGGCAAACGAAAAGATGAAAAATTAGCAATAGGCGACACTTTAGAGAATGTGATGCCCATTGAAGAAACCAAAATTTGCAATGCAATTATCTCAACCCCACGGATGTGTGATTAAAGTGTTCGATCCTGCTGAAACCTCAAGTCCGCCGTGGAGAAACATAGTGTACTTGGGTGATTAATTTCAATTAGAAGGATAAGGCAATCAAGGGGCTCCTTAGATTCTTCGATCGTGTCACCTGTTGATGCTACTCATTTCTTAGGGAACCATTCATAACCCATGTTATAAACACACATATTTGTACTTTTACCCACTAGTACGCTTTCCCCTTACCTTTCACCTTCCTTATCCAATCTCCCTCTCTGTTCCCTCCTACTCCCTCCTTTCTTGATCATTGTTGCTCCAACAAACTGGTGAGTCTGGGAGCATTCATCCTTTTGAACGAAACAATAGCTTTACCACAACACAAACATTACTTGCAAATTCACGGAAGCAAAAAAGGTAACTATCGAATGGGTTTAAAAATCATTCCAACGAAAAACCTTAACGAAGTCATTTCTTTCGAGAGAACACAAGAAAACGGACAAAAGGATAACCCCGTAGTTTGCATTAAATCTGACGGTAAAATTAGTAGTTCGAAAAGTCATTCCAATATCACACACACACAAGCTAAAGAAATCAAGCAATAATTGGAATTACTGTAAAAAGAGTTTCCTTCCTTTAGTAAATGCGAAATATGAACCAATACAGACCGCATTCAAAGGAGCCACAATTAATTTGGATTAAATCCTCGTGACTAGGTTATATGGAATCCCAATTCAAATCAAAACCTGAAAGTGAACACAGAATCACGCCTAATTCGTATTAAGCTGTTATGATCCGGATTTAATATACTTTACAATACTTAAATAATGGCATCGATTCTACAAAACACGTTAAAGCTTCAGCAGTCAGAAGTCCCGCAAAATGGGTCATCTGCGAGTCCTATCAGCCAAACAAATGAATCTACCGATCCAGTAACAACTAACAAGTACCCAGTTATACTGCCTAATATCAAGATGGTGAAGTCCAATAAAAGATTTAACACCTACAGGTTAAGTAGATGGTTGAGAAGAGAAAAAAACGACCTAGATGGCAATTGTGAGTGCTGTTATCGACCACGTGCGTCCTTTTAAATGCGAGAGGAAAAATAAGAATCAGTATTGGAAGAAAGCGATACACAGCTCCCATGAGGCGGCAAGCATATATGAAGGCACATACCGCGTCCGCAAGCACCCGATAGAAGATCAAACAGACACACAAGAGCGTACACTGGCAAAAAAAACAGTAACCACACAAAGTGTGCGCGTTGCGCGTTCACTCATCTTACTTCTCTCTCCACCTTCTCGCCTCCTCTCCACACCACTACTGTATGGGGCGCACGTAGCGCTTCGACTACTACGAGAGACAGCTTCAAAGAGAGTTGGTCACGCACACGGGTTCTCTCTCTCCCTCTATTTGGCTGACTTTTACCGCTTGTGTTCATCTACCCTCCCAACTCCCTCCCCCCCCCCCCTCCAGTGGAGAGCGCACAAACGAGGAAAAGCCAGACACAGTAGTTGACGGCGGCGGCATTCTCTCTGATGCCACTACTACTGAGGGGCATACAAAACGAAACCAGACCGTGGGGAGAGGAGAGGGCTGTTGTGACGCATTCTCCTCCTCTCCCTCGCCCACTCGTCTAGTCTATCTAATTTCTTTCTATGTAAATTACTCCCCATCCGACTTAGTATTGATCGTGAAACACATAAAAGTTGCACTAAAGTTCGTGGACATCACTCATCTGTACTTCTAAGCGTTGACCTTGATTGACAAGATAAACTCTTGAGGGGGGGTAGAAAAGTGCTATCGTGAGCCTGACGAGTGTACTCTTCGCAGATAAGCTAAAAATTTGATCCATGGAAAATCAACTTTGCATCAACTGGCTAATAAAATTGATCGAATCCTCAAACCAATATTGGATGAAAGCTGAATTAAAAGTTTATCAATTAACTTAAGTCAATAACCAATATTTATGGAAATTTAGACGTTTCACACATAGAATTACATGTAATTGTTTGTCTAAAGGAATAAAGAATATTAAAGCCACAAATTTTAGTTTAGATAAACTAAGAGGTTAAGAATCGTACCACCATCCAATCGTTGAGCATTAGTACTTAAAGCGCGATATACTAAGCCGAAAAAATGTATGACAAAAGTATGAGCGTATAATATTTTATGTCAACCAAAGTTTATTTCTCCTGTCACGTAACATGACAAGCAAAATAATAAAACTAATCAAAATAGGAATAAATTTGAAGGAAACCAGATTAAGTGTCATAGATACGTAGAAAGTTATCCATCACCATTAAGGTTACATTAAATAGAACATTGCTTAAATGAATGCGACGCGTGCAACAGAATTTGAATAAAAGAAAAAGTTCCAGAGAAGAAATTTTAAAAAGCAGAATTCAGATATGACTAATACAATACATCAAATGAAGGAAAAAGGGTACAAAGGTTTGAAGTTGAATAATTAGTACAAAAGTCACAGTAATTACAACAAATTCGTAGAACCCATCGGACAGGTGAAGACTATATACAGAAAAATCATGTGATGGCAAAAAAGTGGAACAAAAGAAGAGGTGAAAAATGAAACTAACTCATATAATTAATATAACCTATCACGGGAGTGCGATAGACTTACCTACTCGTGGTGCATCCTGGGCAACGTATACTCACACGGCAAAAAAAGTCTATTAACTGGCAGTTGACTTCTGGCTTCTAACTACCATCCCCCCACTGTAGGTCATTTTCGACCACTTTCACAGTTTCATTTTACCTTTTTCTCTACCTTTGTGCCTGTCTCTTCTACATCTTTGAAACACTCTTCTGTTCCTCCCTCCCACACTCTCGACTTTTTTTTCAATTTGATGTTCCTCCCCTCTATGAAGCCTGAAGTCAACTAAAGGGCTAATGATAACTATCAAAACGCCTGCCATTTGATATAAATAAATAAATATATA
>UZAE01014402.1:3323-14661 GCA_900617975.1 Rodentolepis nana | reverse complement strand
AGTATAAAATGTACAGCCTTTAAAAATGTCTTTTCAACTTCTTATTTGTTAGTTAGAGTTTACTATATTCTCCGTATACTATACGGCAAAAAAGTCTGTTAACTGGCGATTGACTTCTGGCGCAGTCCTCATCCTACCTTTTCTCTGCCTTCATGTCTGTCTCTTTACATCTGTAAATCACTCTTCTGTTCACCACCCCTCGATTTTCTGTCACATTGTTGTTCCTTCCGTCTATGAAGCCCGAAGTCAACTAAAGGGCTGATGATAACTATCAAAACGCCTGCCATTTGAAATAAATAAATAAATATTCTCCGATTTGCTCACTGTTGTCAATTATCACCAATGCTCTTTGATATTCGGTACCGGTTTGAGTACCATCCCAGCAAACAGAAAAAGCAAGTCCGCTCACAAAAACTAATAGAACTGTTTCCAAGTTATCGATCAGCAATTTGCTAATTACACATGATATCCATATAAACATGAAACAGAACCCACTAATGCACCAATCAAAAAAATGATTCAACAGCTCTTCAGGCTTCTTAGAATGACCTTATTAAGATGGACCCATAAACTTGCGATCAGTAACTTATTACTTGTTATTAGTACGAAGTGGCGAAAGTAGCCTTAACTAAGAGGGTGTGTGGCATTCATCGAACATACTCAATTTACTACAAACGGTTGTAACAGTTGGGTTAATTGTCCCAGATGTGGCGCTATCCACTATACGTGATCATTTGAATACAATTTTTTCGACTTTAATTAATAATTACCTAATAATTTCCGAGACAATTAATAGTTTGATAATTACCTATTACTATTTTAACAATAAATATACTATGGCGGCGACATCTCTATGATGAACTGACAAAAACGCTTGAGAATCTGTGAATTCTTACATAGTTGAGAGACGCTATAATGTATAAGGGGACGAAATTTGAAGAAGTTGTTAAAACGCCGACATAGCAACTACCTTAGAATATGCCTAAAGCTATATAATAGGAACAGTTGAAATGATTGCCAAAGCGGACACCAGGACTTCTCAGAAATGCAAATGGAATATATGTCGGAAAAGGAGAACAGCAGCACTTCCTTTCCGTTTAAAAGAAGCAAACTGTGATAAAGTGAAAATCATACAGTTGTTAATGTTAAGGTTATAAATTCTGCATTTTATACAATTTCAACATGGAAAATGAATACGTTTTCCACTAGACGGTTTCGAAAACGAAGATTTTATGTAAAATTTGCTCAATGTATCTTAATTGTACTTTGTATTTTGAAGTTTATTTTGCTTTTACACATCGCAAAAGTTGGCCATAATTTGAATTATCCTTAAGAAATTAATAAGAAACGATAAATTATCGCCTAACTTGTAGTAAGGCATAGCTTTCAAGTAATATATATTCCACAATACAAGAGAAGTGTTCTAATTTATTGCAACTTGCATCAAAGTAATTTTGAACCTACAAGAAATTCCTTCTGTTCATTTGCAGTATATATAAATATTTTAATATTTAATGAAGAATAATGTGGTCAAAAACTATCACGAAGGAACAAATAATGAACTACTCAATTATCAGGGGTACGAATAAGTTCTATTAAATTATTAGAAAGGCAAACATTAAGATTTATAGGAAATGCTATTCCGATTAGACTTTATGGCATTTTAAAAAATGCGGCTTGAATTCTTTGATAAATTGAATAGGGCCATATAGGCTTAACAAAATAATGCTCTTGTTTGGGGTATTAAAAAATAGAAGAAACTAGTGTGATTCCGAAAATAGGTATTTATACATATAATAGAAATGATGAATAAAAAATGTGTAATGAATTTCAAGTTTAAATCGAAAGCTGAAAATTTACAATTATTTTACTGGTTTCAGTTGTCGGTTATGCGCGCGTTTAAGTCAGCCCCGGTTTCGCATTCCTTGACTGTTGTCGCTTTACTCTAGAGTCATGGCGGATGATTTTGATGTCGAAAAGCTTCTCGAAGCTCCATTTGAGAAGGGAGTATGTACATGATTTGATTTTAAGCGCACTATTTTGTCTTTCATTTATGCGTTTATTTCCCTCATTTCTTTTTTTGACTGCTTGCATGTGGTAAAATATGAATTGGCGTTCCGAATTCCCTTAGATTAAGTAATGATATGGGACTAGAAATAATGAGGTGGGGTCACGTTTCGTTAGTGGACCGGATAAATCTAGTGTCATTTTCAATCCATGATAACAAAGGGTTAATCGATCTGAACTTCGTCTTTTATTTTATTAGATTACTTTCGGAAGTACCCATCAGCGGTGACGTCAGTGGGCGTCTGGCTAATTCCCTTTCTTCATGTAGTTATAATTTTGTTTCACTCATCAGTATGTATTTAGCTCGCTCATCTAACATTTTGTATTCGATTCTCTTTGATCTTCGTATCCTCTTTGCGTGCGCTCGTACGTAATTTCCTTGCGTGTGTTCCTTCTCTGACGTCGTCGAACAGGCTTCTCCCACGGACAGGAAGGAAAGCTCTCGACGTCGCGATCGATCTAGATCAAGGTCCAAAGATCGCAAAAGGTTTGTTCCGTTTTCGGTTCTCTAATCTCAATTATATTTAGGCATCGGGACAGGAGCCCAGATCGCAGGCGAGATCGAGACGAGCATAGAAGGCGGGATCGTGATCGACGTGACAAAGATAGAGATAGGGATTTAGATCGAGATAGGCGTCGTGATCGGGACTATGATCGGCCTCGGTATGAACGTTCAAGACGGGATAAATCTCCTGACAGAGAACGGGAGGATTCAGAGGATAAAGGCCCAAGGAAGTACTATCGCAATGGAGAACCTAGGCCAAGAAGGTACGTTGTCAATTTTGGTCATCAGTATTTTTTAGTCCTGAATTGACTCCTGAGGAGAGAGATGCCCGAACGGTTTTCGTGTGGCAATTGTCTGCGCGTATTCGCCAAAGAGATCTTGAGGATTTCTTCTCCTCCGTGGGCAAAATTCGTGATGTTCGTCTCATAATCGATGGAAAGACCAAACGCTCTAAAGGCATTTCCTATGTTGAATTTCGTGAGGTTGAATCTGCTCAATTAGCTCTGGGTTTAACTGGCACAAAATTACTTGGTGTTCCTATTCAGATTCAGCAATGTCACGCTGAAAAGAATCGAATTGCTAGTGCTGGAGGTACGGTAATGACAGCGAGTACCTATGGGAGACCGGCTTCTTCTAGGGGTCCAATGAAGCTCTACGTGGGATCGCTTCATTTCAACATCACTGAGGATATGCTCCGTGGTATCTTTGAACCATTTGGTCCATTAGATGATATTAAGCTTATCAAAGATCCTCAAACAAACCGCTCCCAAGGTTATGGGTTTGTCACTTACAGCAATGCAGACGATGCGAGAAAAGCACTTGACCAATTAAACGGTTTCGATCTAGCTGGCAGGGCCATGAAGGTTAACTATGTAACAGAAAGGAGTGATTATGCTAATCTGAGTGCACTTGACAACGAAGAAGCTGATAGAACTGGTGTTGATCTCGGAACTACCGGTCGATTAGCACTAATGGCTAAGCTGGCTGAAGGGACTGGTCTAGAAATGCCGAAAGCTGCTTTAGCTCAGCTCCAAGGCAATCCGACTCTTGGAATTGCTGGCAAAGTTAGTTCGGCGTCTGCTATAGCTCCTCCGGTCTGCACCCAATGCTTCATGCTGTCTAACATGTTTGATCCGCATGTTGCTTCGCACACTACCTTTGAGGAGATTAAGGATGATGTCATTGTCGAATGCTCAAATCTCGGTGGAGTTTTGCACATCTTTGTTGATCAAACTAGTGCCCAGGGCAATGTCTACGTCAAATGCCCAAGTATTGCCATTGCAACTCAATGTGTTAATAAGTTGCATGGTCGCTATTTTTCTGGTCGATTGGTTACGGCTGCCTATGTACCCTTGATAACTTACAATCAACTGTTTCCGGATTCTGTTACTGCTAAAACTATTTTGAAACCAACTTACTCGTAACTGCACGTATGCCTGTCTATGTTGTGGCCAGTGTTTACTTTATTACAACCTGAATAGTTGTGTAAATAAAAGAATTTTACATTTTAATATTTCTCCTTGTATTTTTGGGTTGCTCGTGGTTTTATAATTTGCTTATTTGTCTAAATGGTTTTTGGTGCTGCTTTAGGGTTAGGTTAGGGTTATTTGACGTAACGTCATGTATAGCGAACACCCTGTGTATTGCGCTGGCGGGATTCTACCTTATGTCACTCCTCAAGGTAGGTAAAAAGGAGTCAGTGCCTCAAAAGGCAGTCAGCAAATGGAGGGGATGGAATCCATCCTTAAGACTTCTCCAAGAGAAAATGGAAGGAGTCAAACTAAAAATATGGAAGCTTTTTAAATGGTTAGCCATAGGCATTCCGATAGAAGATGGTTTAGCTAATCTTATCCTTTTGTAATGCTTAAGGCAACTAAACATTAAGCCTGGGAAATCGTTACTAATTGTTGCATTAGTAGATCACTTGAATATAATTTCCTTAATATCTCTATTACGTATCTGCTGCAATACGAAATTTGCGGTAATTTAGAGTTCACATCAGTTACTTCTGAAAGCTTGATGATAAATCACTTTCTCTAATATTAAAAAAAAGATTTTTTATTTGCAAGATAATTCTTATTTCTTAGCTAATAAGCTCTCAATAGAATCATAGTGAACCACTTTGACCCGTGGTGTTCCTGCGCGAAAACAAACAGGTTCTGACACAAACAATTCGCGTGTGTGAAGCTGTTGTTCATCTTCTTATCTTTACGGTTTCAGAAAGCCAGGTATTTTTAGAAGAAAAGGTGCCTTTGGTGGAAACATCGATTCTTAACTCGAATTGCACATGTAGAGGAAATCTTTTCCTTATTTTTGCTGAAGTTAAAATGAATCAATTTGCCTCATGAGTTTCACGCTTTTCACTCTTTCATAAACGCATGGATATGGGGATTGGATCAGTCAACTCTGATATTTCTTGCGGAGGCGATTAATACTTCAGGGAATTGTTGTGAATAGCAACTGTCAGATAATCGTCCTGCATTGTGAAATGCCAAGTAGTTGTCCTTATTTCGACGATGCCACAATACTGGAAGATGAATTAGCTTATTCAACAACCATCACCCGATTTTTATACCGTGATAACTGCTACGAACCTTCCTCCATTTCTTTAGATCGAATATCTCACAAAGCCCCTATCCTTGACTTAAATTCCAGTTAAGAAACCTCTAATAGAAGTTTTATATGTTAAAAGGCAGATAAAATATCAGTCACTGGTCTGTTTCGAGCCCAACTCAACCGGATAATTGGAAACGATTTCGGATTAAATGTTCGTTGGTTCGTATAGCATTGAAAAAAATGATAGGAAAATATACTATCGAAGGCGTCAATATCAACCCAACAATACTAGGGCCGGTTTACCATTTAAGAGTCAACCACTTGGAAGCTAAACAATGTAAAAGCGATTTAATTCAATTATTTCTCATTGGTTTGCCAGGTGTCATAAATTCGTGAAGTGGAGTAAAAATGGGCGCTATTTTTCTCGCATTGCGATAAAATTAGATGGATCCCGGAAAAACTTTACCTAAGGAAATCTACTCTAAACTCGATGCCTTATACTTAATGTGCGTGACTATTATAATGGAAGTAGAATTATGGAAAAGGATTTATTGGGTCATTAACTGATAGTATCGGAAAGATTGCTATGCCCCTTTGTAGAGCTATCTTAAAGTATTCTCGGCGTTCGAGTAGTTGCTTAGCAGGCACCTTTGAACTTGAGAGAGGAGTTGTCGATGAATTATGGAAAGTGTTAAAACAGTTAATCTTTTAGAACTCTGTGTGACTGAGTACTTATCTGCTATAACTGGCGTTAGTACTCAGTAGAAGGTAAAATTGCACTAAAAATGCAGTACTTTACCTTGGAATATGGATTAAGATCCAATAAATGGTGCTTTTAGTGACCTCTTAAAGGTTGTAGCAGATTGCTACACTAATTAGCCTTGGCGTATGCTTAGTAATCTGCATGCCAAGATCGCCTAACCCTTAACGGCTCCCAGGATTAGCAAATCTACCCCCAAATCTATAGAGGAGATAGATGCATGACGCAAATAAGTTTATTTGGTAAATGCGTCACAAACAAGGATCTTAGTCATTATTTTACAATGGAGAATTTGTTAAGCCAAGCAACGTCAATTGAATTGGTGTTGGCTGGGTGGCCTCCGCTATAACCACCCCACTTACCCCCAACACGAAGTACTACGGCCGCACCTTCGAGCATATCTAAGTGCTCATGGGATGCCTTTATTCAGCGATGACAACGTTGTTTGCTCCAAATGATTCACCTTTTATTTAAAATTTTTGCTTTCTTTATAGTCTTTTCTTTCCGTTTAATATACAGGGTTAATATTGTAGCGGATTGCTACGCTAAAACCCGACCGACTCAGAAATCTCTATGGCAGATCCTCCTACATCTAGCAGACCGACTCAGAAATCTCCATGGCAGATTCTCAAACATCTAGCTACCGGCTCAGAAATTTCTATGGCAGATTCTCCAACATCTAGCTAGGAATCAGAAATCTCTATGGCAGATTCTCCAACCTCTAGCTAGAACCAGCTAAGCTATATCCCAGCTATAAAGGAAACAGACGATAATTCGGAACACGTATATTCAGTCACGTAATGATCAGAAAAGTGTGCACGGAGCACGTTTATTCAGGACGTATCTTGCGGATCAAGTGCGGAACACGTCTATTCAGTACGGATATTGTGGATAAAGTATACACGCAGGGAGCTACTCATGATCAGGATGGGGGATTAGGTTAAATAGAGGTTGATGATTGGTCACTGTTTGTACGGTCGCTGAACACAGAGTTGTACGGCCGCACCTCACAATCCCGGCGAGCAGACAGCAGGCATACGATGACGCACAATGCGATAACGCGTCCCACAGTATCAACGTTTGTTTGCAATTTTGATTATTATTTCTGAAGGTTTTTGTTCAAACCTCCTTGAGATTGAGCTAAAGACGAAAACGTGAAAAACATGGAATTGGAGAAATGAATTCTCATATGGTATGTTTTTTCTGCCATCAATACTGAAAAGTTAATTTCAAAAGGGAAAATATCAGCACAAATCTGCATTAAACAACGGAAATCTACATCTATAGTTAAATTAATAATTACATCTGTGTGGGCTTTCGTTTACATAATTCGAAATAAGACATTGACACCACGGCCAAAATTTCACGTAAAGTTATGTACGAATGCTAATAAAATTAAGAAATTTAACGCTATTGTCACAAAATTGTTAATCTTTTAGTTGCATATGTCAAGAAGAAATTGGAATTGATAAATCAGACATTTTCTTCATGCGAACAAGTGAAGAGTAAAGGAATCCTTTGTCTTTTCACGACGTAATGCGTATCATCTTTTGGTTTAAATTAAATGGTTCTATAATTTATTGTATTGTGATAGATTGCGTTTTCATTTAGCTTTTGCTATGAAAGGTACCAAATCGGCAGTTTGTGAGAATAGTTTCTGTTAAGGATCGCTTGTAAATTTTAGGAAGTGCCATTCAGGCGAAATGTCAAATATGCTTCACGTTTTCAGAGACTAATTGAGGATATTTGTGCATGGGAAGCTCATTTTTTACATTTTCGGTTTACCTTGTTGAGTTGATTCGTATTGTCATGAATTGAAGCTTGAAGAGATCTTACCTGCAAATGAATGAATGCACTGATTGGTCTTTTTATTTTGAGACATTTTGATTAATTCGGTGGAAAATGTACAAGCTTGTTAGTTCGGATGAAGGCACCTACTCCATCAACACAACCATTGAGATCTAGGACGCCAGACAAAATTCACCTCTTAATATTTCAAGCAACTGTGTAGTTATCAAGTAACTAATGCACACTTTTTGGGTTTTGCGTGCCAAAATAAACATTGTTTTCTACCTGGCAACATGTGTCCTATAGGATCTATACTTTTTCCACAATGAAATCGATATAACTGTGTAAACGCCACCAAATCATTCAGATATGTTTAAACAGTTCTTATAATATTCAACGACATTCTTACCTCCACGTGGGCAAATTGGGCAACGTATATTCATACGGAAAAAGTCTATTAATCGGCAGTTGACTTCTGACTCCAAACTACCATCACCCCACTGTTTGCCATACTCGACTAATTTCACAGTACTCACCTCACCGTATTTCCACCCTTGTGTCTGTCTCATTTACTACTTTGAAATACTCTTCTATTCCCCCATCCTCTCGACTTTTACACTTTGAAGTTCCTTACCTTATGTGAAACCTGAAGTCAACTAAATGGCTAATGATAACCATCAAAACGCCTGCAAAATCGATATAAATAAATAATTCACAGCGTATAAGTTAAAGTGTTTTCATACAAAAGAGACTTACGTGTCGCCTAGGCACAATAAAAGCTAAAAATAGCTTAATTTAATTAATTAGACTGCTCAAAGAAATTCACACTATTATGTGGCGTTTGTTTTTTAAAATATTTAAATTGGTTTCCATGAGGTATGAGTATCGTCACTTTTGAAACCTTGCTGAGAAACATTTTAAAATACTAAACGTAAATTGTTCGATCTTTGTGACTAACAGAATATAACAAGTTCTTCTCACTGTCAGAAGGTAGACCAGTAGTACATTAAACAATTGCACAGGAAATGGGAAAATTTGAATTGGAGAGCTCGTAGGCGCAACTTAACTGTTTGCGAGGCAATAAAATTGACCAGTAAGAATAAGAATATAGCTTTTAGAGCAAATATAAGACCATTGAATTAATAGTTCATCATATCATTGTAGTAATTGGGTTAATTTCTAATTTCAATGTGATCAAATAAGATTTTCTATTTTGGCCTCTTCATAAAGAAACATACTTTTAATTCTTTAAATATAAAAGATAATCATTTATGTCACCTACTTTTACGTAAACAAATTAACAATAGTTTTGCTGCTAATAGAAACAATCCTAGAGGTTCTATTTACTCCACCGGGTGTTTCAAAAGCAATAAAATGTGATTTGTTTGCCTTTTTGTTAATACAAAACGATGTTGTCTTTTTTATCACCTATTTCCTTTTATAATACCTTTTTTGGCTTTATGCACGTTTTAACCTACATTTATGCAAATGTCTATGCTTTTATATTGCACACGTATTTCTATTCTTCTTTCATATTTTTAATGCTTTATTTGTCATTTAGAATGCGTTTGTTTTTTTTAATGTCACACCAAGGTGAATAACATACTAGTGTCATATTTTTAAGACTAAATGAATATAAGTGAGTCCCAGACAAAAAAGATTCTTGAGGCACAACTGTACCAAGCTGCTCAAGTTATTGAGGATGCAGTTGATCAAGAAATCGCCAAACTAGACAAAATGGATGAGGATGAATTGGAAAAAATTCGTCAGCGCAGATTAGCCGAACTGAAAGAAAAAGCCAACAAAAGGGAGGAGTTGCTAGCTAAAGGCCATGGTATCTACGTCGAATTGCCCTCAGAAAAGGATTTCTTCGATGTCTGCAAGCAGTCAAATAATGTGTGCGCGCATTTTTTTAGGAATACTACTATGCGTTGTGCCATCTTTGATAAACATCTATCAATCCTCGCTCCCCGCCATCTTGAATGCAGATTCATCAAGGTTGATGTCGAGAAGTCTCCCTTCCTTGTCTCTCGTTTAGGAGTTCGTGTTCTACCGACTCTGATATTGCTTAAGGATGAAAAAGTCGTCTCTCATGTCATTGGATTTGATGATCTCGGTGGGCATGACGACTTCAGCACCGAAATGTTGGAATGGCGTTTGGGAGTAGCTGGTGTTGTTGAGTATAGCGGTGATCTTAGCCAGCCCCCAGATACAGTGAAGAGTAAGAAGAATCTGACTTTCAAGAGAAGCACAAAAACAATTCGTGGTGGAAGGAGAGGTGATTCTGAAGAGGAGGATGATTAAAGTGGGATAAGTTTTATCTCCTGATGTTACTGTGTTGTTTACTTCTCAGTGAAATGTATTTAATATGCTGCAAATTGTGTTCTTTACTCGCTGGCCGTTACGCTCAAAGCTATGTATTTATATGAGTAATCGATCAGTGATCTCTTTTTAGGCTTTTTAGGTATTGCTTTTTTACCATGTATTGGAGTTTAATCTAACCATAGCCGATATCTATTACCCATAAACGATATCTCCTTTAGTCGAATCTTTAAGGCCCATCGTAATAAAAAGAAGGCAAAATCAAATTTTTGCGAATGCGGAGTGTGACTTTCATCCCTTATTTAAAAAGTAGGAAGTGGGAATAACTGTCAGTGGCTGGTTAGGTCTATATGGACCAATCACGTCATAGATACCTCCAATCAGGTCTGGATAATAGACATTTTTTTACCACTGATCTTGGATACTGCCTTCAATTTATGGGAACTACTTTGTCCTATTACCATCGCATCAGGCTTTGTTCATTGGGTAATGTCAGTCCACAGGTGTGTTCAGATTGGGCTGTGTCGACGGAGTATTTACAAATTTACGACAAATATAGGCATAGTAAGGACTGTCAACTGTTTACATGTTGAGTCATTTCTAATTCGAAGAAATTGCAGATTGAAGTATATGCTAAGATGCCCACTCGTGCCTGGGAATGTACTCTCGCCACGGATGTAATTATCGACTAAGTAGTGAAACACTTTTAACTGGTACCAAGTTATTCACTCTATATAAGGTCGATTGTTTGACTTGCAAATCCTTTTTATTGCATCTTGATCTGTACAGTAGCTGCAGCGGTAAGATAACTGCATTGGAAATTTGGTAATATCACAAATTTAGTGCATATTATGCCTTCTTTTGCTAAGTGACATCCAGTGTTTATGGATTTTCTACCACTGATAACGAAGACGATTTCTGTATGTACACAATTGAATTGTGAAGGTCTAGGACGAATAAATGGCTCAATGTGAAGGGATTGCCACTGATATATTTCTGAAAGAATGTCGAAGAGCGATGCCATGCATTCTATGCTCTGCCTCGGGATGAGAAACCTTGAGGATGGTCTTTGAACCACTTGTCTCTATTATAACGCTTTACTTTTATTTTAACCACACTGTCTACTCTCCATGCGCGCTACCTCAGAGTTCTCTTATCAACCTTTGTACCTCTTATACAGTGATTCGATTATTTTGCCTATCGAAAATAAGACACTGTTTAAGCTATTAAACGCGATTCCAAAGGCTTATCCAAATGCTGAGCTCCCAAATATTACGTGCATTAAATACAAAGCGGGATAACCGATGAAAATATGATATGAAGCATCTCCAGTAAAGTAG
>UZAE01014399.1:0-14683 GCA_900617975.1 Rodentolepis nana | reverse complement strand
TTATTTGAAATCGGCAATGACTTTGTTGCCAACCTAATAATTCAACTATCCATATTTTGTTCTTAACTATCGGGGCGTGAAATTAATGAATAACAGTACAGAAAAAAGACTCTCAACTTTAAACGTGTTTTTGGTCTTTTACCAGTTATTGTTACCTCCTTTACTGGTGCTATTGTTTCAACAACTTGCAATGAATTAAAATAACAAATATTATTTCTGTAAATTGAAAAAAAAACCATCTCAAATGATCCAGTTGTGGTGTAAAATTTAAAAATTTTAATTTTTTATTGAAACTTATTGCATAATTTTATATCCAATCCTTAAAAAAACAGCCCCCGATTTTTACATTAAAGTCAATAGCAAAAGTAATATTAACTTTAACAATAATTTGGTGAACGAATAGGTTACCTAACATATTTATAGAATAAAATCCGCTTACAGGATTGTCCTTCTACGGGATTTGAGTTTTTACGGAATCCTTAACATTTTCTTTATTACTACTAACGACTAACTGCAAACATTCACAGTCACAGGAGATCAAAAGTAGAGGTAAGGCAGAATTTATTGAATGCAAAGATTAAAAGTTGATTGAGATAGAAAGTATTTGTCGGCGGGAGGATGAAGAAAGAAAGAAGCAAGAAGAGTTGAACGTTGAAAGAAGTGTGGGGGTGAGGGGGGGGGGCGAAGAGCGATAGAATGGAAAGTCTACACCACCTGAACTAGAATCCACATGTCGATGGTGTTTTACAAGTAAGATGGGAGTTATTAAAAAGAGCCTAGCCCAAATCCCCAAGCAATTTTCCCCAACTGAGGAGTTTGGAAATTGCTCAGACAATCGCCAAAAATCGAAAAAATGTTTATTTATTCAAATAACTTTAATTAAAATAGCCAAAAAATGAGGTATTTTGGAGAATTTTTCACATTGAATCCATATATGCATACTGAAATTGCTTACTATATTTCTCTATTACATCACTTCAACCGCAAGTCACTCAATTACTTGCAAGAATTTAAATGCCAGCATTAGAGATAGCGCATAAAGACACACTATAATGTTAAAATATAGCAAATACTTGGTTAATTATTACTGAACAATCTTTTCAATATGAGAAAGACCTTAAAACCACATATTTCAAAAATACCGATCATTTAATACAATGAATATGAAAGTAAATAAGCCAATGACAGACTTTTTTGAGGCATTAAGAAAGTGTGAGACTTTATTTGCTTTCATGATAACTGAACCTGGTAGGACGCACGGAGAATAGCATTATTAGTGATACTATTGGATGGAGTTAAATCCGATGTTGCCATTCAAACTTAAAGGCATGAATTGGAGGTAAGACCAGGTGAATCATGGATTGAAAATTAGATCCGCCAAATTCTAGATGTATCTTGTCCCCGCAAAAGGGGTTTCCTAATAACCCTTAAATTCACGTAAATGCTAAACTAGAAAAAATCCTTCACTTTAATCGATAATCGTTGTAAAGTAAAGCCCCAATCAAGTCTATCGCTCTTTAAGACACAGCAGAATGCCTTCTACCCTACAAAAGTTTGTAAAAATATGATGCGTTTGATTTATGCCAAGTAATTTTTCATCACTCTTGCAAGTGTCAACTAAGTTGAAGGTGGATAGATGCTGTAAAAAGAGAGCAAAATATGGTTGACTCATCACAATTCTGTGTGGGTGAAAGTTAAGGAGGAACCTTTTTATAGATGGCATTGGAGCTAAAAAAATCGTACGTAGATGACGAGAAAAATAAAAATTTAATGCCTCCACGGCGTTGGAAAACCTATTTCCCTGTATATTAAGCATAATATTGATTTTTTAGATTTACGGTAGGTAATAGTGACTTAATTTTAAAAATCATGTGAAGGAGACGGATTATGCTTGTTGTTATTTGTTGATTGGCTATTTGCTGAGTGGCTAACAATAGGCTCTTCTTAGAGAACTGATGGGTACATTTACAATTTACATTTACAATCTATTACCATGGAGTTGTGGGTCTTTAAACATCAATAGGAAATGAATGAATTTAAAGTCGTTCATGTCAAGAACCTTTAAATTAGACGTTTATAACTCAGTCGGGAGCCATAAATCAATAACATTCCTTGATGTAGCATTTATCAAAATTGGAAATACCTCACCCTCAATTATATCGAAATTGGAAAGACCTCGATTTGCTTTTAGTAGAAATACAATTAAGATATTCTTGATATCTACCCATAAGATGCTTTAACGAGTTTAAATAGACCTCTAGACAAATTTACAAGTCAACCGTTAACAGCATTTCCAACCTATTCTCCTCCTGAATTTGCAGAATTCAACCTTTTGAGGGTTATTGGTGGGGGGGGGGGGGGGGGGNGGGGGGTTGAGGGGGGGAGAGTGGTGAGGAAAGTCAAAGTAACTTTTTGAGTTGAAGTTTCATGTCTGCGTTCTAATGAGGCACAGATTGTTACTTGGTTTTAAGTTCGGACGAAAATTCAAACTGATTGTCGAAGTTCGTGACTGTTTTTGCAGAAACACCACCGCCCCCCCCCCTACCAGCCCAACTTTTCAGTGGCCATGGCAAGTGTAAATACCAAAAGGTAAATTAACATTTTATCCTTTTTTTCTAAAGTTAGAAATACAAAACACTGCAAATAACAACACAGTGAAGCGTCATTAGTCCACAGCAAGTGTTGAAAGTGTTCACTACGAGCTTTGAAACACAACTCAGCACGTCACAAAGCGTTTTGAAAACAAAAAACATTTTGCTGGTTCATTTAGTGCAGTTTCCACAAGGGTAGTGCGACAATTCATTTTCAACCTCTCAATGGTATGCGGATTGTTACAGTGTCCCACAAATAAAAATCGCCGGTGAATACACGGGGCGACCCGGGAGACCATTAACCTGAGAAACTCCCTCCGAAAGCTCTATGGACATGGACCATTGAAAACCGTAAAGAATAGGCCGTAGTGCTATCTTGGTGGATAAATTTGAACTCCCATTCTTCCTTGGTCAGCTGCGCTATGAATGGTTGAAAAGGTGCTCTTTCATGCTCTTCAGAGTTTACGGTGTTATCAAAGAAAATAATGTTGTCAATACTAAACACTCCTTATCGGACTGAAAACTGAATTCTGTGGGGCTGAATTCGAAACCATTGCTAACATGTGACAAGACAACCTGAGCATTACATAGGGCGAAATGGAATCGTGTGACACCACACAAGCCCTCAACATCACAGGAGGCATAATCTCTTTTGATTTAGTCACATTGTAGAGTGGCTATTCATGATTTAGCTTCCTGGAATAATAAGGTATTGCCGAATCTAAAAATGGTACCTAAACAACTAATGATGCGCCAAACTTGAGATAGCGACCTTCAAACTTCCATCTACCATTGGAAAATGCCATCAATAGGTTAGAAAGGACAGAGTGAGCGTGAATTCATATTCTTAAAAAGGACACGGAAGTTTAAAACTGGCCCTATATCTGGATGCATTACGAATTGAATATACCATTATGGCGCTTTTACCCACCTTCGTAGCAAGTCTTTTTTGCGAAACGATCCACGACTTGATAAATTGCTTACACAGTATTCAGGAGAAGATATTTAGGCTGTTAATTTGGATAACGCGCTTCTCACAATTTATTTAAAAGTCAGTATTGTATTCGTTGAGTTCTCATAGACAGGATTTCAAAACGTTTCATCTACTGAAATAATAATAATATATCACAATGATATATATATATATATATATATATATATATACAGCGGAAGATAGAGAATATATTCGAGCTAAATTAAGTTCGGATTGCGTGGAGCATAATAGGAAAGCATAAAATTGTCACATGATTTTCATTATTTTGAGGTTAACATATTTCATGATTGGAAATTTCGAATCGAGCCTTGCGTCATACTGAAAGATCACTACTTCAGTAATTTATTTCACTTTTTATAAATAGGGTTGTTCAAACAATCCCGATGAGAGTATAAAATTTATGGCGGCTATAAGATTAATTTCAAAATACCGAAAAAGGTTTTTAGGAAACAAATTTTACAAACAATTCACATTTAATTTTTTTAAAATTAAATAAAATGATATCTATCTAAAAAACGAATGCGATCAGTAGCTGAGAATTATTTTTGAAAAAAATTGTTTCACCATATTTTTTGCATTTTTCCCAAAATATGGACTTAATCGAAAGTGAAGGGAATTCGATTTCATATTTAAATTTTATTTATTAGGAAAGTAGGTCTCTTTGTGATCAATTAAACTTCCTTTTAAGCCTTTTCTAGAGCACGAGAATAATTTCAAATTTTCGTATGTTCTTTAGGAGAAATAGAAAAATCTACGCCCATCTTAAAATAAAAAAGTTAAACGCTAGTCCATTTTTTACTGTCCCTCTCGACTGTCAATTGGAGCAACCTTAAATATTTCTCTACTCAAACAACTTTTTATAGTTCTGAAGTATGCCTTCAGAGATTGGAGATGTCAATCAACACGCAACCAACGAGTTGCAGCTTCATCCGAGAAAAAAAGGTTTAGCTAGTTTGGCTAACTTTTCAATAATATATAATTATCTGAAGATTGCTTGAATGCTGAAGCTGTCGGTTGTCAAAGCCACATGACTCCAAATGATCATAATCATGCACATCTTCCCATCCACTCCAAGAATAGCTCCTAAATACTGATCCTGATTATGAAAAGGCTATATATTATCCCCTGTGGGTTTGATTATATTAATCAGCAATCGCTAATCAGCGACAGCTCTAATTATGCCTACACCAGTATGCACTCCGGTGAGGTAAGTCAGTAATGGCAATTGAATACTTCCCAGTTTTAGTTGAACCAACTACTAGAATATGGGTTGCTAAGAAATTTTGTTAAGACTCCTAAATATCAAAGTGATATTCATTTATGATTCGAAAATTTATCTCAGGTATAACTAGGACGTATTGGAGACGAGTTGGTCGCTTCTCAAAATTTGTTAGCTAAAAGGCATGGACTTCTTTCCACGTAACTTGAGTTAACCCGGTAATATGGCAATTGACCGTATAATAGGTAAGAATATATCTTCATTTTCTTATATAACAGCCCAAATGTCACTTCATTAAATGGGAATGAATGATTTACTGTCAGAACAAATTGAGCACATTTAACAGTATTAGACATGCACGTGCTTTCCTGCCTCCTATTCGACGAAAATGAGAAAAATTTTCTGTGCTAATTTAAATCAGAGGCACTAACATATGGAGTACTTATGAGCAAGATTAGCTAATTCGAGGTCATGGCCACACCTAGAGGGGGGGGGCACTGTTCATAAAATTATGTGTGTGCCGAAGCCCTTACTATTTCATCACCTTCATTTAGCTTTCTTTCGTTTTTCTCCTCTACCTACGAATGATCAGCCTTTAAACTGCTTACGAATTTATCCTCTTATCCGGATAATTTTAATTGAAATCGTCTGTCTGCCTATAATCTTAGCTTTTCTAATATTGAGACGTCCTCTCCTTTTCAGACGTAATTAATCAGACACTGTGTTTGCCCAATTGCTAACTTTTTGTTAGTTAATTTACTTATTTTTACTATTTATTTGTTTAAGGCTCAAGCTCTTGTGACTTCAGCTATAAAAGGTCTACCTTAAAATCTAAAACGCCTGCATATCGATAGGATCAAACAGCAATTTAGATCATCAGAGTTACGCTCATGAGCCTAGCAGTCAAAAAATACATTTGAACGTTGAGATATAACACAGAGAACATCATATCTAATGGTGACACGGAGAGCACCAGGTCCCCAGAATAAAAACAAACAAAGAACCCTACTGTCTTTATATCGCAATATGCTTTTCCTTTGGTCCAAACTTTTACATTCCGTCTTAATTTTTTTCTCTTTACCCCAACGCTATTCAAAGGTTAGAAAGCATAAAAGTTATTTCCAATGTAATGGATTGCCCCACGAATAATAATAATAATAATCTCTCTCTATGCAAAATTCACTTGTCTGGAATGGCTCAAAGGTACCTCAGTTATATGAATTGGAATGCGTTATGGAATGTATTGTGTCTCGTCCACGTCGGTTTTAGTTACACTGATCCTATAATGACTATCGATTTTTTAATCGTCTGGTGGCACTCATGAACACATTTACTCCTTAATGGGATCATTAGTACGGCCGCATGTTCTAGAATGTTCGCGCTCGCCTAAGATTACTTAGCTTAGTTCAATATAGTTTTTAAACAAAAAAAATCAAAATAGAAATTATTTATCGATTTCTTTAATTAAAGTAATAATTAGTCAATTTTAACACTTGCTTTTTGGCTTAAAATTTTTGATCGGTTATGCAAAATATCAACTCAATACCTGAGAGTGTCCAAATAAAACTATTTGTTAATACAACTTTTTATTGGTCAAGTAGTATCTGTACACATAAACGCACGTAGCAATAATAACCGTTTTTGATAGGCATCTTTGTCCAAATGAAATCTGTAGAAAATTGTGGGGAAACTTTTATCACACCGACGAAAACACCTTCCCTTATACAAACTTGCGCACAAAGCTACTTCTCATAGTTACTCTTGAGCAAACTGTTAACACACACACACACATACGCGTGAATTAGATAAACCCTGCTCTTCTCTCTATTTTCTAGTGAAATCAGATGAGATGGAAGAGGCTGGTGAAAAAGGTGTCTCGACAAGATCAGACGACATCTCACCAGTGTCTCGTATCGTCTCCGATTTGTGCACTTGCTTCTCCTTGTGATTTCGTTTCGGTTTTTCTGGCAGACTGAAAGTTACACATCGGGATTGAGGAGACGTTGTGACTCCATGTGTTTTTGATGTTTCAGGTGTTCCAGAGTCGGGAGCCTTCCAACCCTCTTCAGACGAAATGCTGTCAACTGAAGAGTGCCCAGGTAGGAAGCAGGAGTTGGAAGGTGAGAGGACAGAGGCGGGTTTCATTATGTTGGATTTGAGGGGATATTGAGGATTGTTATCTGATAGAAGGATCTGGTTAGGTCGGGTCATTTGTTGTTGCTGTTTGAGGGAGCTCACTTCGGTTGTGAGTGACTGAAGATCTGTTCGCATTTCTTGTACATCTCGGAGCAGATTAAAGAGT
Organism: Rodentolepis nana; assembly: GCA_900617975.1. Taxonomy (NCBI): domain Eukaryota; kingdom Metazoa; phylum Platyhelminthes; class Cestoda; order Cyclophyllidea; family Hymenolepididae; genus Rodentolepis; species Rodentolepis nana. The sequence goes on along the minus strand of UZAE01014399.1, from coordinate 7,577 downwards.
ATTACACTTAGTTCTTTCTGTTCAGCTCCGCTCAGAATTGAACCGGAGTTGTCAGTCAGTTGCTTTGAAGTTAGTTCGCATGTTGGGGGTGTCAAATTTGGGGTTGGAGGTGGAACTTCACTCTGAAAGTCTTCATTCAGACATCTTAAATTAGAAAGCAATGCAGGTGTTATTATGATCCGTGACTTAATTATCATCTTTTATATAAAAAAATATATTAGCTATGCTGGCCTATTTACTACTATAATAACAGAAAATTATGAAGTAACCTTTGTCGATTACGGTAATATAAATGGTCTGGTTCAATGCAGCAATGTTTTTAACGTCAATTTCAAGCTGCTAACTACGAGCAGATATAACGATGTCGATAAACACACATTAATTACATTCCTAAAATATTTTGACCATTATAGCAGCGCCCCTGAAAATGCAGAATGAAGATTCCCTTGTCAACACACACCCCAATCTTCTTAAGTGACATCCCATTAGCTCTCATACGATTCACTTCTACAAGTGATCTAACTTGTAATTAATGTAACCATTTTAGCCTTAAACCAAGGCCATATGCATTCCTTTTTCTTTGGGATAGTTGACTGTTTTCGCTATACCAGAAATACATTCGGCGAGAGCTAGGGTCTTACTCATTTTCGAAAAGTCAACTACCTTTCCAATTTCTCCAATCATAAACCAACCAAATGTAGCCAAACTCTATGTGCCTAAGGAATAATTGAATCAAAAAAGGTGTCTGGATTGTGTCCTCGTGGGCTAGGAGATTTTGCCGGAGAGGGTTTCTATGGTTTATTCTAGGTCTACTTCTATAGTATCCGTCTCAGGTCGAAGTAGGTGGTTTAGAAATCCCTGTTAAGAAGTTTATTTTTCAGATATTTAAAGATGGCAAACAGTGATGATGATTCCAGTAATAGACATTTTCAATATCCGTTATCAATTTTACTCAACTAATATCCAATCCTTACGGTGACTCTAAATTTCCAAAATACCATTTGATAACAAAGAACAGGCGCAATTTAATTGGAACGAAGGTGTTAGTGGAGTCTTCCAGTCTTATAGGCTATATTTCCTGGTTCTACGTGGGCTGTCAAAAGCAACATGAGAAAATATTCCCTAAAAGTGGCTTTCTGCACTAAAACTTCCAAACCAGGACCCAAATTTCCATAATGAATTTGATATCAACAGAATAAATATCAGACTTTCCAGATGTGCAATATTCCAATGCCAGCTTTTTCTTATTTATTCTCCTTATACCATAGTTTACCTATTATTAAGGATTTATTACTATCATTATACCTCTCATTTCTTTAGGTATGGAGTTCAAGAAGGTGTAGAGAGGAAGATTAAAGTATGGAAGTGTCCTACATCATTTGATGTTTGGTACAGGTCGTACATTACTGACTAAAGCCAAAATTTAAATTTGCATGAATCATTTCATGGATTGTATCACATGCTTCTCTAGAATGCTTAATACTTATTGACAGGCTTTATTAAATTAGCAAAGGCTTGTCTTATCGCCTCATCCCTTTTTAACCCAGTGGCCAAGAAAACAAATGATCGTATCAGATAATTTGCGAGTTACAGTTTTGACAGATCAGACATGGTATGGAGGAAGATCTAGAACACTTGGGCACGCTAAAAAACTAGGCTATTAATGGCCAGAATGTCGATGCAATAGGAGTTGACGAAGCGAAGATTATCGGAAACATTGGTTATGTTTTGCACAAGATAATCTGTTCCATACATCATCTATAATCCTTATCAATATGCAGATGCTCTCGACAGCTTGCCAGCTAATTGGAACTACAACTGAGTTTCGATCTTCAAAAATAAACAGAAGTAAAGCAACTTGTTTTCCTACATATAATGTCGTCGCTTTATTAGCGGAGTGTCTTCAATTAATTTTCCTCTGTGCCTTATTCCTCTCACGTCTCGAGACTACTGCAATCTGATGTTATCTAATAGGCAGAAAATATAAGGATGACAGAAACCTAGACGTCCTGCCCACGTAGCTGCATAGAGGAGGCATAATTTGTAAAAGTGCCAAATGCGCAATTTCTAAATGACAAAATGGAACAGAAGTTGGAGCAGAAATTTGAAAGGAGAGAACAATTAACGCAAAAGAGGTTACAGAGGTGAGGCGCATAGAGACATGGATTGATCACAATAAATCCCCACAGAATTTCCGAAAACAATTGTCTTCTCTTTATTTACTGTAATTCCCCAAATTCGGTCAATTTGTTTTTATAGAAAAAGAAATTTGTTTCTGGCATTGCAATGGTAATTTGACGTTGAGAAATACGTTTCGTGTTTGTGGAGGGAATATATTTTATATGTATATATATTTGAATATATATATATAATCTTTATGCAATCATTTTTGAAAAGCTGATGCAACGTGACATTTTGTTGCCATGACGACGAAGAGGCAGCAGCATCGAAACAAAAATGGACACGAAACATGCAGAAATGCTGACAAGTGAGCATAGATCAGGCCATATTTAACTAAATTAGGGCTCTTTTCAATATTTCTAACATCTTGTAGACGAAGTATTAATTAGAATTTCAGGATTAAGTGAACAAATAACTACTCGCTTATTTCACAATATTACTTCAACAAAAAAGTTAAATTTGCCATATGCTTTAAAATAGCAAAAAATATTGTGGTTATTGAGAAGGCAACCTGCAAATAGAATTTTGCCTAACTCTCTGAGAGACAAGTTCGATTTCAGAAAATAATTTTTTTCGTACAGAAAATAAGTTAAATGACTTGAAGAAAATCATTGGCTCCTCTACTTCTTACCCACCCCCCCCCCCCCCCCACCCCCCTAGAACGCATAATAAACAAATAAAATAGCATCATATATAAGAATGAGTTTTTTTTCAAAATTTGAAGAATATTTATAAATAAAAAAATTTAATCACAAGTTTTTCATGCAAATTTCATTTTATTTTAAAATGATTGGCCAAAAAATACTCAAATAATAATGACAGCAGCATCTGAATGACTTTAGTGACCTTTTAATAACAGCATTTATTATTAATTAACATTAATTTAGTAATGTAAATAATTACATGTGAGGAATGGGGTTGGGGGGTGGGGCAAATACAAAACTTTAAGGCATTTAAGAGAGGTGAAAAAAGATTTAAACACTGGACCTGGAAATTTCCATATATTCACAACCCATATCAGCTTAAATATGTGATAAGTGACTTTTGTTAATTTGGCCATTTTTTGCTAAGAGCGCTCGTCTGCAACGCAAAGCCTAAGACAAAAGGCGGAGGGGGATAGAGCACATACCTTTCAAGACTAAAATCATCAAATCTTCACCTCCGCCCTCTGCATACAATTAAAAGCAGAAAGAAACAATCTATTAGTATTAATGCAAGGTGAAATATGTTCTCACTTATTAATGTCAATAGTTGTAGCCAAAATCATTGAAAGTTAGTTATCTCTGTGAATGTGCGCTCTGGTCTCCTTGTTCTAGGAGAAATAACATCCTCGAGAAAATGGGAAAAAATGTTTATACAGTGGGAATACCGGTCCAATTTTTATGAAGTAGGTAATTATTGCAGACTTGTAGGCTAAATATCTGTGATGATAAAAATAGCAAAAATGTTTTTAAATATTTGTTTTAATGAGCTGATTATGTTTCAGTTGGTATTGGCCGCTAAGATGAAAACACTTGCATGCGGCTTTTTATGTTATCGCTTTGTACGGTTATTTATAGGCCACAAGTCCAAGATTCCGAAGCAAATTATGAAATAGAACACCTTTCCAGGATCCAGTTTACCTTTGTACTCTAGATTTCTTACCTAACCGATAGCTGTGCGTCTTCATTTTTTTACCGAAGGTCATCTCAACTATTTAACCAAAATTGAAAAATGATGAAAGTCAGTGCATATAAATGAAATCGTGACAAAAGCATAAAGTTGAGAGTGGATCAATTCCGTCTCCAACTTACGCTTCATTAACGCGTTCAATAGAGCATATTAATCTTGCTGCTGTATCGGGTATTTCAACTTCATCATGTGGAGGTAGAAAGGAGTCCATGGATAGGTTGCTTCTTTGTCGCAGATATGGGGGGGACCGATGGGTGAAAAGGCAGCCTCGCTTCATTCTAGACGCCAGCAATGCATCGGTATCTTTAACCTTCAAGTCCATGTCGAGCTCTGCTGATTTCTTTACCACTGGAGTATTGTCGAATTCCATAGACGATGAAGGGAGGTACCATCGTGTTTGATGCATTTTTCCAAGGAGATGTTCCTGCGAACCACGGAGATCCAAGGAGGTATCAATATTGCCCTCTTCAAGAGCTCGAAGTAGGTTGGCGTTGTCATTTCCAATTGGCCTGTGGTCGGAAGTATTTTCACGGAAACTCTCCTGAGATGAAGACCGACTGCAGGGAGGTGGAGATGGATGTTTTGTAATTGCTTCCAGTGTTTCTATCTCATCTTTCGCAAACTAAATTGCACAAAGGAAACTCTATTAAGAACTCTAATAGTCATGAATGATTCCCTTTCTGTTTCAGATATTTGAGCATATAGATCCTATGTGACTTAGGATCTCAACGCTTTTTAGTGCTAAGTATGCAGATCGTCTGGCCTAAATAAATAGCCTATCTGGTACGTTTTCAATTGCAATTAGTTGTGAAGTGGAGACACTGCTGCTTCTATAGTTAATTTAAAACAGACGACAATTAAACACAACATGTGGATTGGTTGCTTAATGATGTCTGCAGCAACTAATGAACACTAACTCCTAATTTTAAAATGGTCTGTGAATGCTAAAGCCAGGTTAGTTAAAAATCTAAATTGTGGCTTTCAAGGGGGTAATTGATTAATAAATTATGGTTTGAATCACTAGAGAAGATTAGGAATCACTTAAACTTGACTGAGATCATTGCTATGAACACCATCCTACCAGCTACAACATTTTTTTTCGCATATCCCGTAGAAAGGAGACAAATCACATGGAAGGGATGTGAAAGGTCCCTGTTTAATAAGAAGCAAACATTAAATAAATATTCATCAGGAAACACCAAATTGACTCTCATGAGTGTTTATCTACCCACCAGGAGAAATTGTTCAAAGCATTGTTTCGAGTTAATGTAGCATGAAAGTCTGAACGGGTGGCAAACAAAAGCAGTGCAAAAGAGCGTGCAACATTATTTGTAAAAAAATAATTACTTTCCATAAAACGCCATCCGATTTCGCATGACTTTGTTTCATAGGTGGGGTATGCGATAGACTTACCTCCACGTGGTGCACCCTGGGCAACGTATATCTATACGGCAAAAAAGTCTATTAACTGGTAGTTGACATCTCACTTCAAACTAGCCCCCCCCCCCCCCACTCTATGCCATATTCGACTATTTCCACAGTACTCACCTCACCCTTTTTTCTACCTTTGTGTTTGTCTCTTATATCTTTGAAACACTCTTCTGTTTCCTCCCCCCTCTCGACTTTTTTCAATTTGATGTTCCTTTTCCTCTATGAAGTCTGAAGCAAACTAAAGGGCTAATGATAGCCATCAAAACGCCTGCCATTTGATATAAATATAAAGTTTCATAGGCCAATCAGCGCAAATAAGATGGACACACTTAGGAAAAAGGAAATAAAGAATACCAATTCCAGACAACTGGATTCTGGATTTTGGAAATATTTTCACCAATCGCATTCTACCACCTCCCCTAACCCCTCCCCCCCCCCCCCCCCCCCCCCACGCCAGCTTATCATACTCATGTTTATCATACTAATGGCAGTAAAAACAATTGCGGTTTGATACATGATGTAACTTAATTAGCCTCCAAAAGGCCTGAGCCAAATAGAATCCCTGGATTAAGCAAACATTCTGCTCGGATATGATCACGCAATTAGCGCAGTTTCGCAAGTATAAAATTGCAATGAACGGGCAATCATGAAATGCTAATTTAAGTCAAATTCAATAAAAATCAGTTTTCAGCAAGTTGTCCATGCGAATCCTTTAGATCTGCCAGGAGTTCTCAAACCTCGTGGAAAAGAATTGGTGCCATAAGCTGAGCACAGAAAATTTCGTGGCTCCAGTATTGGAATATACCTGAAAGTGCTTGTTAATGATTGTACAGGATGCGACAGACTTGATGAGCATAATTTTGTATTGGAATCTTCCAATCGCAATATAAAAGGCTCATTAGATAGAGTCACATAAACTGAGATCAACGCGAGACTTCGTGAGATCCTAATAATAGTAAGTACAACCTCGCCTGTCTTCTATCCTACTATTTTCAGCAGTGCTCCATTTGAGAAAGAAATAGGATTTAACAAGACCTACTTCATTGATTTACTTCCATTTACCATCCACAGTGTCGATCGCTTTGGACTGAAAATGAGCTTTGGTTCAACTCAAAAGTGGCGGTACTAACCAAGCTATTTTGAAGAAATAATATTGCAGGTGGGGTGCAGGGGAGGGGGGTGGGTTAAGAGTTTAGTAGAGAAAAGAGCGAAAATTCTTTCCACCCTTTTTCGCGGTATATATGATTTCTCCAACATCACGTGGATAGGATTTCGGGAGTGAGTGTTGCACAATTACTATAGACTCAAATAACTGTCGTGTCACAATGCCTTGAAGCGAGAAAGATTCCATAGAGTGCGTATGATTCGTTTATTTTACCCTCTCTCTGGCTAGCGAGAGTAAATTCAATTAATTACTGAGCTGGAATAGCGGTTAAAAAACTATAGAGGAGGCAATATAACCTGGAATTGGGTGGAGCTTTTAGTAGGAATTGGAGAAACAGAGAGTTTAGACAAGTCAGCCTCAAATTTGAAATATAACTCATTTATGTTCTCCAGCATTGTGCAAACCTTTGAGCGAATTACAGTTTGTTGGAAAACTGAAGACTGTCTTGCATTGACGATATTGAATTGCTAGTGATGGGTGTTGATATGAACCTTCCACTTATTGTAACCTCTTTCCCATTAAACTTACAAATTTTGTTTGGATTACTATTATACCCATGAAGTGAGAGTCTATTCGGACAATTTGTTCAAACTGAGCAATGAATGGGTAAAAATAACTTGTGCATTAAGTTTTTACATCACCTAGTACTTTTCTCCGCCACTTTTTTGGGGGGGGGGGAATTCTCTCGTTGCATGTTATTAACGATACGACTTTTTATCCACATAAAACACGTGTGACACTTAGGCATGCATGACCTCTCAGCCTAAAAATAAAGTGGCCGATCACAAGTGAAGTTGAGCTCAACCCATCCACAAAAAATTCATGTGATCTATTTACTAACAGGAAAAACGATGTTCCTTGGTACTCAACTGACCAATAATTATCTTTTTAAATGTAGGGTGTGGGATAGGCTTACCTCCACGTGGTGCACCCTGGGCAACGTATAATTATACGGCAGAAAAGTCTATTAACCGGCAGTTAACTTCTCACTTCAAACAACCATCACCCTCTCTGTATGTCATATTCAACCCCTACCACATTATCAATCTTACCCTTTCTGAGCCTTTGTGTCTATCTGTTTCTTTTACATCTGTGAATCACTCTTCTATTCCCCCTCCCGAATTATTCT
>UZAE01014398.1:0-11274 GCA_900617975.1 Rodentolepis nana | reverse complement strand
AAGAAAAAAGTTGACTGTTTTAAATTTACCCTGAGTAAACTTTGGCGAAATGTACTATATATATATATATATATATATATATATATAAAGTGAGTTGTGGTTAATTCCCATATCCAGCACAAATGCCTCCAATTTGTGAACTTTTTAACATATCATCAAATAGCTTATAAGTAAAAGAAAATGTAGGCATGAATGTCTTCATCTTTTGCCACAAAATCGGAAGCTAATTTTCTATGAAAATATACTTATTCTTTTGACAGAAACAATGAAAGTTTAATTTGACTCAATTTTTAACTATTACGGCAAGGACATTTAAAAGTATTATTTTCCGATTTTCACTAAAAATCTCAACCACTCTCAATTTTTAACTTCACTGTTAGTTAAAGTGGTCAATTTAATCCAATTATAGCAAAAGATACAACACGGAGACTTTGAATTCTAGTCTTGAATTTTGAACAAACGAGCATTACTGAATTTTAAAATTCAACTCAAAAATTTAAACTTTAAAGTCCTTAAGGGCTCTTTTTGTATTTATTTTGGCCTCCTTTCGGTAAAATTTAAAGCCCTGCCATTTGAAACGTAATAGCAGGATAATAAAACCATTAAATCACTTAAATGGTATTGTCACCCCCAATTTGATTCTGATATTAGATAAATTATTTTTCTTCCTAATTAATTTACTATGCATTACTATTTTTAAGTATTCCCAACTAGTGTCAAGACCAAAAACATCAAAAAATTAAATGTCATTTATTATTATTATGATACCATGAGTTAACCAAAAGATTGTCAATTGTAAGCGCTTGAAATTCCAAGAAAAATCAAATGAAGATCAAGTCGAAGGTAAAACAATATATTTTCGTTCAAGAGTTCGCCTTTTATGGAACTCTTGATATGCCAAGGTCTTGAATCTTTCAATACTGCGGCGTCAGTTAATTTACTCGGGTCTACAAAGTGGAAAGGTCGTTTTAACTGGGACTGAATTTTTGTTTGCCTACCCTACTTGATTCACACCGATTTATTTGCTAAAATTTTAATATATGTTAATCAGTTCCTAAAAAATCATAAAACCATCCAGTCACTTAGTCCTTAACCACAAGTGACCCGGAGAGGTCGTGCCTTCTACCTTTTTTTCTCAGTTATTCCAGAAATCTCGCCTTAACTGCGCAAGATTTATGAGAGCACAGCAATTGGGATTTGCTAAATATAAGAAGGTTTAAGGTGATAGCTATGGCTACGCGCTAATGTATACTATTTCAATGCATAGTTTGAGGTGTAGAAAGTTCTGTCTGTGACACTTATTTTTTTATTTCAAATGACAGGCTTTATGATATTTATCATTAGCCCATTAGCTGACTTCGGACTTCACAGAAGGGAGGAACATCAAAGTGAGAAAAAATCGAGAGGGTGAACAGAAAAGTGTTTCAAGGATGTAAAAGAGGCAGATAGACACAAAGATAGAGAAAAGGTAAAGTGAGTATTGTGGAAGTGGTAGAATATGACATACAATGGGGTCATGACAGTTTGAAGTGAGAAGTCAACTGGGGGTTAATTGACTTCTACGTTGCCCAGGGTTCACCACGTGGAGGTAAGTCTATCGTCCACCCCCTGTCTTTGACATAATCACTAATATTCTGTAGATTGTGTAGTTTGCCATTAAAGCCAAGTGTAATATGAATGCAAACCAGTGGGATTTAGTTAGTATGATTTGACTACACCAACTACATCTGCTTCCTATCTTTTGTCAACTTTATCTAGGCATTTTATGATATATTCATTGTATTATGCCTACTTTTCCTTTAATAGGGTTTGAATACATCTATGGTAGTATTAAGAATTTTTTAGATTTAGAGAAGTGGGGTGAATTAAAAAAAGTAAGAGAAATTGCTTACCTATTTCAATAAAAAATTAATACAACCCAAATTCATATATAGTACACTGCTATGGACGTGGGTTCAAATCCTAATCCTGACAAAGGAGGTGGTGTTTTGGGGGTGTGCGTTAGACTTACCTCCACGTGGTGTACCCTGAGCAACGTATACTCATACGGCAAAAAAAGTCTATTAACTGACAGTTGACTTCTGACTTCAAACTGCCATCACTCCACAGTATGTCATAATCGATTACTTCCACAGTACTTATCTTACCTTTTCTCTACCTTTGTGTCTGTCTCTTTACGTCTTTGAAACACTCTTCTATTCCCCCTCCACCTCTCGACTTTTATCACTTTGATGTTCCTTCCCATCTGTGAAATCCTAAGTCAGCTAAAGGGCTAATGATAACTATCAGGACGCCTACCATTTGGTATAAATAAATAAATTATCTTTAATGTCAAAAGGTCTAAATAGTTAGTCTGTATGCTCATTTTTCTTTCCTCTCCAAAGGGCTAGTCTATGCTGATGGATAAACATTAACAAATTAAAAATTTCTCCTCAAAATTTGAACTTATTGATAGGCTAACATTAACTTTGGAATGCTGGTCTGACAATTTTCCGGATAATTATGTGCACAAAATGCGAAGAGTATGCTAATGAAGGAATGCATTCGTCGGGGTACGGGTCAATGGAATAAAGTTTCCTTAATAATATAATCAAAATCCCCCCCCCCCACCATTAGACAGTGCATGTCTGAAAATAGTCAAGAGTCATTCGATAGTTGGATACGTGACCATTGTCCTCCCACGCAGAATTTTTGTGGATTAGAGTTCGTCTTGTTTGTAAGCTTTTGTTTTCTGGCATGAATCGTTGCTCCGACAAAGGTCACACAAAAAGTCAAACTGACAGCATTCGTGGGGAAAAACTCAAGGCAAAAATGCCACCACGAACAACATGTATGATTTTCCGCGACAATTTCCCCAAGTTAGTTTGAGTTTATATTGCTGCGTTTACCTCCCAAAATGGAAAATGGCCTGGCTGGTTCGTTATTAAAAAAAAACATTATAACATGCCATTGTTTTATGGCAAATGTTAGCTCATTGTGATTTATCAAGACAACTTTGTTTTCGGTATCCAAAGATGTGGAAGGTTACTTCAAATTGATAACCCATTAGTCTAATGTTCAGTCAATGTATCCTTTTCACACTGTTCCTTAAACCGTGTTGATTGCGGTGGTAAATATCACTTACTATTTATTATCGACGTCCAATCTAATAGGCTTCAAAAATTTCATTCGCAGAACGCTTAATCTGGAGAATGCATATTTATCTCGAACAAAATCGGTTTTATTCATTCTATTTTATGGAGGCCAAAAGCAATTTTTCAGTCGCCTTTTTACAGTGTCTTTGACAGGACTAGTAAAGTGAAGTGGAGTGTTTTTTACGCAAATATTCACATATGTGATAGGTATCATTAACATTTTTGCGTAAATAAATAATGTTATATGTAAATGTGGCGTTTAAGACTCCTTCATGCTTCCATTTCATTGCATATCTTTTCAATTGGATACAATTTATTAAAATTGTGCTATGAAATTTACAGATAGACAAGCTCTAAAATGTCATTGGCCTGAACGCTCTATGAGAACTAGGAACGAGGTTATGAGGGAGTGGGGGGGGGGTATAGTCATGGTCATACTGGATCTGCAAATTGAAATACAGCCATCATGTGAAGGTGATTGAAACAATGATCTCAAGAATCAAAGTTAAAAAATCCTGCCGTTTGGAAACAGTTCAGGCTTATTTTGCTATGGATTTTGAAAATTTTGTCAATTTTTTTCTATGCCTTTGATAATAATTATTATTATTTCAAATGGCAGGCTTTATGATATACATAATTGGCCCCTTTGTTGGCTTCGGCTTTCACAAGGGGAAGGGAGGAACGTATATATATATATATAGGCTATAGGAAGTTAACAGTAGTTCATTAGCTGACATCTGGCTTCCGAGTATTTCCTGGTTTCTGTCGTTGTCTTTACTGCTGGACAACGAATAAAGTGTGTGTCTTCATGGTGTGGAAAGACATCGGCCATGCCTTTGATAATAAAGCATAGTCATGTAGTCATGAAGTGATTGCTTAACAGTTGTTCATAATTTCGATATCACTTTGCCAATTCGTCAGTTTTTTTGTTTATGGAGACATTGAGGAGGGTTTATTTCAACTTTAAAAGAAATTACCAATAATTTCAGGTTAACATCAAACGAAGTGGTTGAATAACAATATCAAGTTTAGGGATGTAATAACAAATTGTTATTGGAACATATAGTAATATTTGTTTATTATTTATACCAAATGGCAAGCGTTTTGATAGTTGTCATTAGCCCTTTAGCTGACTTCGGGCTTCACAAAGAGGAGAAGAAATATCAAAGTGACAGCAAATCGAGAGGGAGGGGGTCAGAATAATGATTAAAAGATGTAAAAGAGTCAGACAGACACACTGGCAGAGAAAAATGCAAGGTGAGTACTATGGAAGGGGTCGAATATGACATAAAGTCGTGTCATGGTAGTTTGAAGTGAGAAGTCAACTGCCTTAGTCGAATATGACATACAGTGGGGTCAGAAGTCACTGCCATACAATGGGGTGATGGTAGTTTGAAGTCAGAAGTCAATAGCCATATTAATAGACTTTTTGCCGTATGAGTATACGTTGCCCAGGGCGTAGGTAATAGACTTTTTTGCCATATGAGTATACGTTGCCCAGGGCGCACAAATAGACTTTTTTGCCGTATGAGTATACATTGCCCAGGGTACACCACGTGGGGATAAGTCTAACGCGCGCCCCACATCTTATAATATTATTACGTTTAATAAGTGATATGAAAGAAAGACATTCTTGCTTGGGTAATGAGATTACCCGATAATAAGTGGCTTAATTTGGTGGTGGTGGTGGGGGGGGGGGGGGGTGGATATTGCAGTAATATTTTTAATAGGGTTAAGCAAGATTTAATAAAATTCGAACTATTACCTTAAAGGTAGGTTTAATATGGCTGAAATTCCAACATCATATTTGTGGCGCTATCTAAACTTACCAAAAAATATTTATCTCTCGTACCTTTTGGACATGGTGTATGTCCTGGAAATGACCCCCCCCCCTCGGTTTTTTTGAGTGTCTGCTAATGGAATAAACAAAAAAGTTCAATCGTAGAAATGCGTACAATGGAGGGCAGTTTAGGGGGTCTGACTTGATGAGGCTCTTCATACCTCAGGATTTTAAGTTTAATTGGTAAACAAATTTACACAAATGCCATTGATTAAATATTAATTATAATTTACAGTTAACATTCTACTGTTCGGATAATGTGTTAGAAACTTTGATGTTTTTGGAACATTTTCCTAAAATATCGATAGTTTACATGGGCGTGTTTTCATGTTTCAATATCATTGAAGTTGCAGCCTGCTTGACGAAATATGATTAGCTCATTCTTTTGCTTGGATTCGAAATAAAGATATCGACTTTTTGTAGGCCAATCGTTTTCTGAGTCAGTGGGAAATGATAACTCTTCTCACAATGTGCAACCGAAGCCAAAACAACTGCAAAGGTTTATATTGTTAGTCGGGGTGTGCGATAGACTTACCTCCATGTGGTGCACCCTGGACAACGTATACGAAAACGGCAAAAAAGTCTATAACTCGGCAATTGGCTTCAAGCTATTGTGATCAGCCTGAATCGAAACTATATAAGAGAAATCGCATTTGTTAGGAAGAATCACAACTGCTACAGATCCTTCAGTGGAATGCTGGAGTAAAGTCACAAGACAAGAAGATCCAAATCCAGAAAATCCTACATGTCCATGATATAGATATATTCACAAACATGGAAGCCAACCTTACGGATGACATACTCAGAAACTACCAATTCCAAGGTTACACCTTATGTCTTCTAACTAAATACCATCAGTTCAATGGAGCGGTTATCAACACCGCGAAAGTTGCATTCTAAACATTTTCTTTGACCGTCACAGCATAAACCCGCTACAAAGGTGCAAGGATACTTCCCTAGAAAAAAATCAACCAGTTCACATTTGACACAAACCTAGCATGGAAAATTCACATTGCTAAAGTAGCAGAACGAGCCCCCAATATATTGAATGTACTGAAGAGTCTTGCTGGTAGCAAATGGGGATGTTCACGCTCAACCCTAGACACCACTTACAAGATGTCTGTTCAACCAATAATGTTGTATTGCTGTGAGCCACTCATTACAGCCACAGAGGTGACTCTCAAACCACTCGAGAAGGCACACAACCAAGCATTACGACTAATTACTGGAGGGATAAAATCAACACCCATTGATGCAATGCTCCAAGTTACAGGGAACACCACAATATGTTCCCTCATCAAAGAGAAGGCCTTGATCCTGTATGAGAAGCTACTGCGCGTTCCCATGGATAAATTCTTCAGTACCTATGAAAATAGACCAAGACATCTGAAAGCGCAATCTGGTCTAATACAGAAAGCCATAGAATTGAATAAAGCATTACAAGTTTTTGAGAAACCAAACAGCCTCTAACTACCCCCATAACCCATTAGTAGACACTGATGTATCGTGTAGCACCCAACTGCTGGACCACTTCATTCCTCCAGAACAATTGCGCTCAATGGATCTTGAGACAATCAATGTCAACTATCCTGCAGACCAATGGCTCCAAGTTTTTACTGATGGGTCATATATAGAAAACCAAGCAACCGTTGGTGCCGGTGTCTACTCTGAGCTCTTCTCTTTTTACCTAGCAGTGGGACACAATAGAGCCGCATCCGAAGGAGAAATAGAGACCATTAAGATAGCACTAGGCTAATTATGTTGCCTGGATACGAAATTCGCCGACACAGTAATTCCTTCAAACTCTCAGTCAGCTATATATTCTATTGGAAACAGAGAGTCACCCAAAACAGCTGAGATATACGAATGTAAAAACCTGTATCACTTACTGAGCGAAAGAAAACAAAACAGTGGTCCTACAATGGATTCCTGGTCACTGTGGCATTAAAGGCAATGAGCGTGCCGACACACTTGCTAAGACGTGGACAACAATTTTGCAATGCGTGGACCGGCAGATGTCTTTCCACACAATGAAGACCTTAATCAGGAGAGAATTCAAGACCTCAAGGTGCAACGAACTTAAAACTCGAACAAAGGAGAAACAGTGGACAGTGGCACTCTCCGACATACCCGACTGGCCAAGAATCGAAGNGCTCAACCCTAGACACCACTTACAAGATGTCTGTTCAACCAATAATGTTGTATTGCTGTGAGCCACTCATTACAGCCACAGAGGTGACTCTCAAACCACTCGAGAAGGCACACAACCAAGCATTACGACTAATTACTGGAGGGATAAAATCAACACCCATTGATGCAATGCTCCAAGTTACAGGGAACACCACAATATGTTCCCTCATCAAAGAGAAGGCCTTGATCCTGTATGAGAAGCTACTGCGCGTTCCCATGGATAAATTCTTCAGTACCTATGAAAATAGACCAAGACATCTGAAAGCGCAATCTGGTCTAATACAGAAAGCCATAGAATTGAATAAAGCATTACAAGTTTTTGAGAAACCAAACAGCCTCTAACTACCCCCATAACCCATTAGTAGACACTGATGTATCGTGTAGCACCCAACTGCTGGACCACTTCATTCCTCCAGAACAATTGCGCTCAATGGATCTTGAGACAATCAATGTCAACTATCCTGCAGACCAATGGCTCCAAGTTTTTACTGATGGGTCATATATAGAAAACCAAGCAACCGTTGGTGCCGGTGTCTACTCTGAGCTCTTCTCTTTTTACCTAGCAGTGGGACACAATAGAGCCGCATCCGAAGGAGAAATAGAGACCATTAAGATAGCACTAGGCTAATTATGTTGCCTGGATACGAAATTCGCCGACACAGTAATTCCTTCAAACTCTCAGTCAGCTATATATTCTATTGGAAACAGAGAGTCACCCAAAACAGCTGAGATATACGAATGTAAAAACCTGTATCACTTACTGAGCGAAAGAAAACAAAACAGTGGTCCTACAATGGATTCCTGGTCACTGTGGCATTAAAGGCAATGAGCGTGCCGACACACTTGCTAAGACGTGGACAACAATTTTGCAATGCGTGGACCGGCAGATGTCTTTCCACACAATGAAGACCTTAATCAGGAGAGAATTCAAGACCTCAAGGTGCAACGAACTTAAAACTCGAACAAAGGAGAAACAGTGGACAGTGGCACTCTCCGACATACCCGACTGGCCAAGAATCGAAGGCGTTGCTGAGTTTAGACTACTTACCGGACACGATTACCTGCCAAAGCACCTTCACAGATTAGGAGTATACACTCAGCCCCAGTTATCATTTCTTTGGCGAGACTATTATAATCAGCGGCAAATTTACTTTCGATTCATTTTTAAAAAATATTAATTTATTTCTTTTTGTAGTTGAAATGAGAAATTTTACAACTAGTCGTTTACTATTTACCTTTGATTAACGTCAGACGTTTTGTGTGCAAATACAGTATTGCTGTACAAATTAGCAAAACTACTATCCAGCTAAGTTTAGAGATTTAAAAAAAGTTACAAATAAAACAAAACGGAGGAAAATCATAACACATTTATTAACCTTTTAGTTTTTCTGGAAATAAAAATAATAATATTGATGATCTGTAAGCAATGAACTGTTGTGTTGATCATTTAATTCAAGTTTATATTACTTTTTAAGGCACTAGCTTTGTAAACTTTAACCTTGAAATTGGCTAATCGATTATCTATATTTTCAGACAACACGAAAAAAAAGTTAATTATACTTTGGCGTTTTGGTCATTCTTAATCGATATTGGGCTTTTATGTTACGGTTAAGACACCAGTACGACGTGTTAAAGGGATTAAAGGATATATTAGGAACCTCTGTGGTTGCGTGGAGTTATTATCCTTCCGATTTGGAAGAAACGGGATGTATGGATGGGGTGAATGGAATTAGTGTGCTCTTAATTTGCACTTTATATAGGCCGGTGGAAAATAACAAGCAAAATATCGTCAATGGAGACGACAGTTGTGAAGCGAGTGCATTTTCATGCTTTTCATGCAAACGTCAATTCACCTTCAGAGACAGACGGCTATTGTATACTTTTGATCTGTGTTGTAAATGGCCTGATTTCCTAGTACGTTGAAATACGTGTCTGGACGGAAATACCAATAGATCTAATAGAGTAGGAGTATGCCGAAGGTTCCACTCAGCTTCTGCATCGTTGACCTCTCATTTGAATTATTCTGTAATGTCAGCTACACCACCATACAGAGAAGGGGTGCTCATTGTAAAACTAGGCATGATTGCTCGTTTAAATAAAGAAATATTTCTGAGTAGATGGTTATATCAAAGGTATAAACTATACTGAATTTTCATGGCGACCCCACAAATGAAACGTAAAGCATAATCTCCGAAGTAATGGCCGGGAGATGAAAAATCACAATAAGGAACATGTTGCCACTAAAATGTTACGAGACTTTGGGTGTAATCTGTCGATTTGTATCAATAGTAGTTAGTTTTAATTTTGGAAATAATTTGAATAAACAATTCATCGAGGCTGACACCTAATCTGACCCAATTGTAGAGCAATTGCCAAATCGACGCTAATTTAAAAAAGGTATAGAACTTTAAGGGTGAGTTAGTATATCAGCATATTCACATGAATATATCACCTGCAACCAAAACTGCTCCTATACAGGGTCTAAATTACTTCCGGTTCAAATTACAGCTCCGATTTGCAAAAAAGGTTGAAATAAGGTAAAAATTAAGGAAAGTTTTTTTTTAATTTGGGCTGCATTTCCGGAACTTTGAGCAAGATTGCACGGTTGGGGTAATCATCTAAAAATCAGAGCAGAAGGATGACTAGCCAATTATTTGGAAGAATTTTCGCAGCGTTTTTCTAGTGTTCACTTGTGCTATGTGGATACATTACGTAAAAGTTGTTGGTGTTCTCAAAGTACTCAAAGTACTCGATAAATCATAAATCAAACTTTAAATACTCCACATCCAAAAGCGAGTATTTAAAGCACATGATGAAATAAATGGCCGATTTTATTGCAAATAATATATATTTTTTAATATTAAAATAAGGAAATGGTTATCATATTAGAGTTTATATGTATCCGCGCGGTGTTTAAATAGAAATTAGTAATTTTTTTGTAAATTTAATTTATCCTTTTAAAGTATCACTATGTGACATATACCATTTTATTGTAATTTAAATTTTGGATATTTTACTTCAACTCACGAGAATGGAAGTATTCCATTGATTGTCCCCTATCCTTTTACTCTTTGTTATGAAGCCCAGTGTAGAACCGTTTCCAAAACCATTTCAATAGTTAAGGTCATATTCTAGGTCAAATATAAATAAAAAATTTCAAGAATAAAGATATACAGATTCAGTTATCCCCACATTTCTCAATTAAGCTACCTGTAAGCTTCATAAGACTATGTGAGTTCACTCCAGTTTCTCCACTGATTTGAATTGACTTAGCGATGTGTATCCTCACAATTAAAAATCCTCCCTGCAATAGCGGGACAAACAGTGGAATTTAAATTTTACCACATGAACTATTTACTAAGTAAGCACAATAGAATTCAAATCCAAAAATAAACTAGGTTGAACTCTTTGATACCCCTAAATTTAGTATCAAGACCTTGTATACCCACGTGCCTTTATCACCTTCAGCCTATTCGCACCTATTCCCACCTATTCACTGCAAATATTGGTTAAAGGAATAGTAATACGATTTCCTCAGTTGGAGGTGTTTAATTTTTATTAAGGGGGTATTCTGGTCTAGAGGCATGAATTTTGGGTCATTTTTGAAGTGCTGCAAAAAACAGCAAGCAATATTTTTGTTATCAGTTTTTTTACATATTATTTATTTACCTTAGAAGCATTCAAAAAAACTAAAAAATAAAAAAAATTTAAATTTTTTATTTATCAGCTGATTTAGAGGGGCGTCCCAAAAATATGGTGCTGACCATACCCACGATTTTGGATCTCCAAGCAATTTGAGATCAAAAAATAAAAAAGATTACCAATCAACAATGATCTCGCTATGGCCGGAACTACGGAAAAGTTTTAGCTATATTTTTTTACAAAACGGCGACTGTCTAAAGAAAAAAAAACCATTTTGTACCACTTTTTTGAGCATTCTTCAATTTTTTAAAAATAGTAAAATTAAAATTTTTAGATGGCCGTAGTTCCGGACATAGCCAAGTTCCTAAGGAAGACTCTCTTAAAATTTCAAGTAAATCGGTCTGGCAAAATCTGAGAAATCGTGGGAATCAGATTCAAAAAACGGTTTTGAGAAAAACACGTTTAAAG
>UZAE01014397.1:0-14701 GCA_900617975.1 Rodentolepis nana | reverse complement strand
AGGATTGGTTTTTTGTTCTGAGGATGATGATGTAGGATTGTCATCTGTATTGCAGAAATTTTCACTACTTTCTTATGAAATTTATAGCAAATGGCAGGCTTTATGATACTTATAATTAGCCCTTTAGTTGACTTCGGGCTTCACAGGGGGAGGAGAAACATCAAAGTGAGAAGAATTCGGTTGGGGGGAATACAAAAGTGATTCACAGATGTAAAAGAGACAGAAAGGCCCAGAAAGGGTAAGATGAGTATTGTGTAGGGGTCGAATATGACATAGAGTGGGGGTGATGGTTGTTTGAAGTGAGAAGTCAACTGTCGGTGCACCATGGGGAGGTAAGTCTATCGCATACCCCCACTTTCTTATGAAATAGACTATACTGAATCAGGATAAATCATTTTTCATCATAGCTGAGTTTTTACGATTTTCAACTGGCATTCTTGTCATCCTCATAATCAATCTATGCATTTTCTAACAGGTAGCGCACTGTGGCCTCTGAGGTGTAATTCTTATTATTTAACCTCTCTCTCTGGGTCCTTTTTATTTCAACAGGATTGATTAATCCATTTACTAGTTCACCATTTATCTCATGGCCTCTGAACTTTGACCTCTATACCGACAGTAATAGTCATTTTAATAAAGTGGGAACATCTTTTTGTTCAGCAAATCAATGCCATTTTGTCATAGTCTACGCCTTTGTGCGATAATTTGATTCAAAGGATAATATCGATATTTTGGTCCTTGTGTTGAGCGAATTTTGACAATTCACCCCCCCCCCCCCATTATCAATTGAATGAAATTTTTAACTTAAGTATAAGTGAAAATGTGTAAGGTGCTCCTACATTTTACTCCCTATTTTGTGCAGAATAAAGCAGCAATTATTTGTAATCTTGGGGAGACATATACTGAAATGTCAGACTCTAGTGCATAGACGCTTAGTATTTCCAGTAACTAGGGTACCATATCCTTCAAGAATGCGTATTTTCCGCTTAGTATTTTTATTCCGGCATCGGTGGCGTTCAAGTGTGTGTGCGTGTGGAAAATCTAATCATTACCATGCTCAACTTTCCATCTGTCTGATAAACATTCTAGAATTTAACAATCTTACTTCCAGCTGAGCGGAAGAAAAGCACGCATTACCTTGGTTATAGGGGGTGTGTGATAGACTTACCTCCACGTGGTGTACCCTGGGCAACGTATACTCATACGGCAAACAAGTCTATTACCTGGCAGTTGTCTTCAAACTACCATGACCCCACTGTATGTCATATTCGACTACTTTCACAGTACTCATCCCACCTTTTTTCCACCTTATCTACCGTCGTCTTTGATACACTCTTCTGTTCCCCTCCCCTCTTGAATTTTTTACACTTTGATGTTCCTTCCCCTCTGTGAAGACTGAAATCGACTAAAGGGCTAATGATAACAATTAAAACGCCTGCCATTTGATATTATAATAATAATAACCTTGGTTATAGTGGAAGCGTATTGCAGGTCAACTGAAACAATGGCTACTTTGACGTAATTCATATTAGTTTACTTAAACAAATTGATAGTTAATCGTTGTTGCAGAGTAATAATAGGTAGAAAACATCGCTTTTTGTTTTGAAAATACGTTTTCTTTTGCAATTGTTCGTTGATAGTGATCAAAATTTGCATTATAATATTTTTATTGCGTAGTAAATTAGAAATTTCAGTAGTACATTAGGTGGAGAAGTCTGCCTAAAATCTCAATAATATACCAGCTCAAAAACGTGTGTGCTAACGAAAATGAAACTCAGCTCGGGATCAGCTTAACCCTTTATTGCTCTCGCGATCTTACGGTCCTCTTTCAAAGTAAGCTCCGTTTGTAACGGACTCATAACAGAACATGTTCAATATGTGTGCCTATATAGCCTTCCCCTAATACACCACCAAAACTCATCACGTCGGTGACATCAGTCGACTACTGTGAGTCACACGTAAGTGGCGTTTGGCTCATCTTTCAAGAAAAACTTATTCCAGCGTTAAAGGGTTAATCAAATAGGGACAATCGCATTGTGTCTTTTATCAGCTGGAAATAGGGAGCAAATTGCAGTTTCATTTTTATAAGAAACAGTGCCAATTATAATGTTGTTGTTCTAAAAGTAGTTATTTCTTCTAGCAAATATTGAATATTGCAAGTATCTTTGTTAAATTGGATTGGTATTTGTCGATCGTTTTTTTTGCTCTTAACAGGGGAGTTATTTTTTAATGAATTTTTAAATTTGCCCTCTAATCATGATAGTTCAGCTTATTCTTTATCTCCTTTCAATCAGATGATGATAATGATGATGATGATGAGGAGGAGGAGGAGGAGAATCCATGGGTGAATAATTATTTATTTCAAATGGCAGTCGGTTTGATAGCTATCATTTGCCATTTAGCTGACTTCGGGCTTCAAAGAGGGAAGGTTAATCAGAGTAGCAGAAAGTAGAGGGGTGGGGAAGAGAAGAGCGATTCACAGATGTAAAAGAGGCAAACAGACACAAAGGTAGAGAAAAAGGTAAGATGAGTACTGTGAAAGGGGTCGAATATGACATACAGTGGGGTCATGGTAGTTTGAAGTCAGAAGTCAACTGCCGGTTTCTTTTACTATGGTTGTTTTCTCTTGGACTTATTATCCATTTGCATTTTAAAAGTTCTTGAGATTAAGAAGGGATATCCCGAAGTCGTCCTTATTTAGAACTCTCCTGCATTGTCTCCTGAGGTTGCCCATATACACCATCGGATGTACATTCATGAACATCCACTGAATACACCACCACCAATGCATTTTCAGGCAAAATATTTTTTCACGCTCCTCCTCGATCAGACTGTGAGTTTGATCGATTATTTCCTGTACTTTTTCGGCGTGCGTTTTAATTATCGATTTTATCCAATTAAATTGTAAAATGCTTACAGCTGCTTAACCATCATCCTATTCCCATTGTTTTTGGTTGCTCGTATCAATGATGCACTATTTTTATGTGACTGAGTTTTTTTCTCTTCCTTCCGGGGGGTACATGTTTTCAAATTAATGAGCCTTTTTCATAACTTAAAAATTCCTCAATTCTCTTTTTTCCTTTTCTTCCTTCTCGTNTCAGTATGTCCATACAAATTAGCAATGGAAATAGTATTCTAGAAACTACCCAGACGCTATTTTGATCACCCAGAAACTTAATCCTTTTTTTATTTCTTTTGCCTAATTTAGACTTTCTGTGCATCTAGCTCATTTTTCGTAAACTAAAGTGCACTAATCAGAGCAGTGGAGCTAATTTAAGACTCCAATCAGGTTTGACTTTGAAGGTCTCTTATGATCATCCTAAAATAGGAAAGCCAGGAGTTACCTCGGGCTGTTTAATTTTAAGGCAAATAACTTGGAGTGGTGGGAAAGGAAGTAGGAGCTTGGGGGGGGGGGCTGATCCAGGTTGTTAAAAAGACGGTCTTTTGGGGGTAGGATGGGGGATTTGATAGAATTTGCCTTTCTTTTCAGTTGATGTCGAACCAGTCAAGCTGATCATCTGAGTATTGGGAGTGCCCTAAAGAGGGATGAGCTGACGCGTTGTGTGTGTGCATGATTATTCTTTCTGAAGGTTCCTTAAACGCTTTGAAAATAGCAAAAGTACTCAAACTTTTGACTACCTATTCTCTTTATTCGTCCGATTCATTTTCTGTCTTCCCTTCACTTTCAATGTTTTATTGTAGGTGCATCTAGGTTATTATAACCTGAAACTCTAGAATGCAACCTGTCCTTGGCTGTTTCATTTGCGAATGCCTGTATATCCTTCCCTCTAAATGCTCGTTTTCTAATCTTTGAGTAGTAGGTGGTGGCGGTGGTGGTGGTGGCTACTGTGGCGGTTCAATGTTAGGTCCTTGGTTTAATTCAATTCCAGCAAGAAATGTGAGGGACTGAAAGTTGAAAAATAAATACCTTCCCAGAGAGTGTTTCATTTTCGCATAGCGAAATTGTGATAGTATGTATAGTTGATTTACTAAAGGCTATTGTGTTCGGCAAATTTTATCCCACTGGTATCAATTTTGATAGAATCACTAGCTTTATGTGAGTAATATTTATTTTTAAGTGCAATTTTTATCGTTTGAATTACTTTCTTGCTACCTAATTAACTGGATTCAAGCTCCTGTTTGTTGGTAATCAAATCAGCGAAAATTTTCAATGGGGATGGTCCTCACACTTTTCTCTCCCTTTACGTCACCAACTCAATATTTTACTTTACTAATTGAGGTAAATCATTGTGTTCCCAACAAGCACATCGAGAAAAAAAAACCAATTTCAATATTTATAAATCGGGGTGCGTGATAGACTTACCTCCACGTGGTGCACCCTGGGCAACGTATATTCACACGGCAAAAAAGTCTATTAACTGGCGAATGACTTCTGGCGCAGTACTCATCCTACCTTTTCTCTACCTTCATGTCTGTCTCTTTACATCTCTAAATCACTCTTATGTTCTCCACCCCTCGACTTTCTGTTACTTTGATGTTCCTTCCCATCTGTAAAGCCTGAAGTCAGCTAAAGGGCTAATGATAACTATCAAAACGCCTGCCATTTGAAATAAATAAATATTTATAAATCGTAGGCACGCGTTAGTGTGGCATATAAAAATGCTCCTATTTTAGTTGTAGTGACATAATGAGCTGTTAGAGTTCCAGAAGCTTTGTTTGTGTTTTTGCCAAAAAATCGATTAATTTTGTTTGGCCTCGAGGCTGGATAGGCTTAGAGTTATTCCTTCCAAACAATTCAATTGTATTCCTAATTCTCGGAGACTACGACGTCGTTGTATTTTGGGTAAACGCCTAAGGAAATAGAATAGGTAGAAGTAGGGGGGGGGGGGGGGNGGGGGAGGGGGGTTGACAGATTGGACTTCCCTATTTGTTAAAAAATAGCTATGCAATTTGAGATGGATACTAAAATGAGTTGGTTAGGCTTCTTAGAGTCTCGGGGGTGTGTGTGTGTGTGTGTGTTTGAACATGTTTGTGCTTTGTTTCGTTTTTTTATGTGCTCAAACCAGTTGAACTTTGTACCCTCTGGAGTGATACTAATATCCCAGGAATCGAGCAAAGGTCAGAGTCCACTTCGAAACTATATTCTCATTTAAACAATGATAAGTAAATGCTTAAGTGCTCAAACTTTACCAAACGATTGTAGTGTTTCTTTGTGTTTGTGTATTAACTTAAGGATCAAGAGGGTCCTACAAACGAAATGGTTAATTTATTTATTTATTTATATCCAATGGCAGGCATCTTGATGGTTATCATTAGCCCTTTAGTTGGCTTCAGGCTTCACAGAGGGGAAGAAACATCAAATTGAAAAAGTTGACAGGGGGGAACAGAAGAGTGTTTCAAAGATGTAAGAGACAGACACAAAGTCAGAAAAAAGTTGAGGTGAGTACTGTGAAAATATTCCAATATGGCATCGAGTGAGGTGATGGTGGTTTGAAGTGAGAAGTCAACTGCCGGTTAATAGACTTTTTTGCCGTATGAATATACGTTGCCCAGGATGCACCACGTGGAGGTAAGTCTATCGCACACCCCACGAAATGGTTAATTGCATTACTTGAATCTGGCCCTATAAAAGGTGTCATAGAATTTGGGTTTTTTTGCCATGTCGAAACTACCCAAAGTTGGTGCTGGAAAACGCCTCCTTTTAGTGGGTTGGGGGGGGGGGAGTATTTATTTGTGAGTCTGAAGAGTAGTAATGCCATTGTTTACACTTTCGCCAAGGTGACATCTTGTTTCGTTACTCTACCGACTCTAAAAGTGCAGTGCTATTTAGGGCAATTCGTCTCTTCAAGAAATCTCTTTTTTTATTTTATTCTCCCCTCCTACTGCATTCTTCTACCTCTCCTCTATTCAGCTGGCTTGAATTTTTCAGGAGCTGAATGGCCTGTTGCTCTTTGGCCTTCTCTGTAATTTCACCGGCATCCTGGTGTTCCATAATTTATTTTTTCTAAGGTCTCTTTGCATCCCTATGTTGAACTTGAATTAGCTTTATTCATTCGTGATGGATCGGACTCAAAAGGATTTCGGTGTTATAGAACGCGAGTTGCATTGTGATATTGAGAGTTAATGTAAACCAGTATTTTGAGGCAAAATGAGATGGTGTTTCAGTATGTTGATGAACGTGTCAACGTCGTTATTTGGGGGGGGGCTTTTTACTATCATTGTCAAAACAATGGTACTTATTTTTTTATTGGAAACTATATATTCCATGAAGAAGAATTTGTTTCTCAAAATAGAGAACTTACTTGAAGCAAGTCCGAATCTGTCATTTTCATTGTTGCTGAAACTATTCTATGATGCACGTCTGATTAGTCAAAGATTACGGTTTCACAAATCATTCAGCGTTTGTATAGTTGTCGCTAGCATGAACCTGCCTAGGAGTCGCCAATTTGTCGATTCTTCTTCAAGCTCCTGCAAAATTTGCACCAAAACAATACGCAGGAACGAACGAGAAGCAACCAAAGGGAAAGCCCACCTCACAGTGAGCAAGTCAGGAATTGAATGAGCAAAGCAGGCTGAAGTACACAACCACTATAGCTTGCCAGATAATTGTTCATTCTAACTATATATGAACTCCAATACCACAAGATGGGATACAGATTGAGGGAATAGGAAACTAGTAATCAGGTAACTTCGGGAAATCGATAAGGCACTTCAATAATCATGCATGGGTGAATGCCAAAGATGCTATAAATTCCTGAGTGGCACAAAAGTAAGATTGGAGGGAATGTGTTGGGGAAGAAGGTCATAGCTGGAGCGTTTGTTGCTTTGTCTGAAGGTTCATTAATTCCTACAGACTGTGTCACTGTAGCTACTAACAGACTGGCGGTTATTTTGAGCCAAAAATCTTGTGTCATTCTGCCAGTGCTTTGATCTCTGGGTTATCATTAACGAGAGCAACTTGTTTCCCTTTATATAGTGCCTTTGTTTAGTTAACAAAATATCCTGAATTCACTTTTCATTTCTCTTCCCTTTCACCTTTCTCCCTTTAATCTGAGCCACTTGTAGATTAACGCTGTCCAATGGCCAGTTATCTCAAATCAGCAGAACCTAATCCCCAAGGTGAATTGTACTTTACAAAAGTTGGGAGGAGACTAGTTATAAAACATGCCCGGTGCCAAGGTTGTCCTCTAAGTTTGAGGATCATCCTTATTTTATCGTATCCGTTAACTTCCTATTCCCCCGAGATTGAAACCGTTAAGCCAAAGTTGAAATCGGCGGGTTTTGAGCATTTAATCACAAATTTGCAGTCGCAGTGGTAGTATATTGCAGGTGTTCAAGTCCTTAGAAGGCCAAAGACAGGATGCAACGTGTACCTTACGTGCTCTCTACCTCCACCTCTCTCTCTCTCTTAACAATAAAATGAAATTTATTGCTCATAAATAATTTTGAACCTGCAGAGTTGTTTCCTTCACTTTGTCTGGTTTATTTGAACTCAGACATCTGTTTATGGAACGCATAGTTTCTCATTGTTTACCACCCCCATTGGCATCGCCTTTTTAGAACACGCTTCCTATAGTCAGGTTGAGTTAACTTAATACATTCAAATAATTTTTTCAATGAAAAGTAATAGTAGAGGTCGGTTCCTTCTTCTGGGCCGTACTTTTCAGGACATTTGTCAATTACTACTTAATTCGATTATTGTAAGCGCCTTCTTTTTTATTGAGTGAATACAAGTTAAATGGCAATTAGTTTAAAGCTCATTTAGCTAATTTAGCTTCAAGGTGGTTGTGCTATAATTGGTTGAAAAGCAATTCTCTTTGATGATGTGCATGTTTATTTACGTCTTCCCGTTAGCCAATGTCGAAATCATTGATGTTTATTGATTCCAGCTTATTCAGAAAATGTACATTTGAATTATACAAAATGCGTTGTTTCATTTTCTGGTTTAGGGTGCATATCACGGAATTTAGAGCGATTGTTATAAAAGTAATCTTTGGGCGTAATGATGATATTTAATAGTTTAAATTCAATTTTAGGTATTTTCTCGTTGGCATCAAATTTGAACGAGATTCGACAGTCAACCACTTCACAATTAGATGAGATTCTGAGGCGTTTGAGTAATCTGAAGGAAGGGAGCTCAAAATCGGAGGATCTACAACCATTCAGCTAGTCTTTTCTGGCGTTGCCTCCTACGACTGCACCAATTAGCATCGGTCAATTCCACCAACCCAATTATCCCAAAGGCTATTTGAGAATCCCCCTCTTTTCACTTCCCTTCTCTCTTCCCTTCTCTCTCTCTCTCTCTCTTTGTCTTCTCGAGTTGGTAATACCAAAATAAAGGTGATACTAAATGATGTGAAAACCGATGACATTGGTTTGGAAATACAATGATTAATGACTAAAAATGTGTGCTTTTTGATCGAAACCATATGTTTGTCTGTGATAGTCTGTTTATAACCTACAATGTTGCGTTAATAGTAGGGTGTGCGTTATCTTTCAGCACAACTTCGACATTCAGTGTTGAGAGCGACCCATGAAATGGTGACCTTAGGAACTTTATGCCAACTTCACCCTGTCCTAGGTTTAAGTAAAAAATACTTTTGATTGAAAAAGGTTTACTTCTTACCAGNTATGCCTAATTGTTCACTCATTTTAGTGGTGTTGCATTAACTGACCATTTTGTCTCATGTGAGGTCATAGGTTAGGGATGTGATGCAGAGAAATGGCTGGATGAGAGCTTATCACTAAGACTGTTTCAGAGCAATTATATCACTAGAAGTTTTTTTCTTATGAGAAATCTGTACTCATATTTGAGTAGGGAGGTGTCTTATCTTCTCTACGTTTTCCTTCCAGGCCATGAGTGATAAAGACAAGGATGAAATGACCAGGAAACAAGATGTGTCTTTACCAACCTCAGAGAACTCCGAAGTTTCAACTCATAGAGAATTGGGGGTGAAATCGAACCAAGAGGAAAGTAACTCTGGGTGTAGCAAATTAGCAAATAAGGACACCAATAAGTCTGTGAATCCTAAACACGGTGATGACTGTGATAATGGGCACTTTGACGACGGAGGAGTCAGCTCCAAGGAAGAGGGAGAAAGGTTGATTAGTCAAATGGCCAATGCTCTTCGTAAGGCCCGACAAGATGGTCTTCCTCAGTCTTTGAACAAGAAACCGCCACTGTCAGCCGCCTCCACTTACCTGATGAATCACAATATTCGGAAGAGGATTCTTCATATTGGCAATCCCTCCAAGTTGCCTGCTGAATGCACTGCACCGGGAGGTGGAATTGCCTATCCGAAACACACCAAGTTCATCTTTGATTACCGAATTGGTAATCCGGATACACCGGAGGACTTTCTGGATGATACTAAGAAGTATGGAAAGAAGATGGAGTTGTATAGTGGAAAGGACTTTCAGATTGAGGTGAGTTATGTGGTCTTTGCGAACAGAATTTTCTAAGGTGAGTATTTGAGGATAAGCTTGGTATTTACTCTTATTTGTTAATATCGGAAAGGTTTGGGGTTGGGTGGGGTGGGGTGGGGTGGGGTGGAGTTGACCAATTGCAGGCATTTTCTATAAATAGTCACCTTATACTCCAAAGTGAGCGGAACGACCATCATTAGTATACTTACGCTCTCATTATACCTATGCGATTTCCTTCGATAAACTCTTTAATGCACTTCTTTGTTTCTTATTACAATTACCATCACACTCTTGCACATTCAGCTGAAGATACTCCTTGGCTGAAAAATCTTATTCTCTTTATTGCAATCTCTCTCTTTCTCTCCAATGTGGATGGAAGTATGTGAAATTTCGGTTGACTATATTACAACTCTGTGGATATTTATTTATTTATTTCAAATGGCAGGTGTTTTGATAGTTATCATTAACCCTTTAGTTGACTTCAGGCTTCACAGATGGGAAGGAACATCAAAGTGAAAAGGCCGAAGGTGGGGGGGGGGGGGGGGGAACGGAAGAGGGATTCAATGATGTAAAGAGATAGAAACAAAGTTAGAAAAAAGGTGAGGTGAGTACTGTAGAAGTGGTGGAATATGACATGCCATGGGGTCATGGAAGCTTGAGGTCAGAAGTCAAGCGCCGGTAAATGAACTTTTGTTTTGTATGAGTATACGTTGTCCGGGGTGCACCACGTGGAGGTAGGTCTATCGCACACCCCACTCTGTGGATATAAAGTGTGGAGAAAAACTTCTATCGTCTGTCAACGTCCGTTGAACTACATTGGAGATGCACTTCAAATTGTGTATGAATTTGTGTCTATTTTCTTTGCTTTTCACTATCTTTTGCGTTAAAAGCTCAATAATTAATTGCTAGTGAAAGGTGGCCTTCAATTTTTCGTCAATTCAAATGACCTTCACTGTCAACTTGTCAAGGACAAATTAGCAAGGACTTTGTGTTACTACTGGGGAGTGAATATGGGTTTGGAGTTCAACAACTCTTGTCTCACATACAATTTTCAGAATTGAAAATGGGCCTTATGTCCAATAGTGTATGGGTGATGTGAGTACATAACTATGTAATTTGATCAGGTGGTTGTATGTATTGGGGGGGGGGGGGAAGCGTAAAGGGAATGATGGATGTTTTGTGTCAGGGGGTTTTCGAAAAAAGTATCCTTCGTGCGTGGTACTTAATGTTAACGCAAAGGACGACATTCTACTATGGGACTTTTTAAGCACCATGGGAATTACTGATCCCATTGGTGTTTTGGTTCCGCCATTTGTAAAAGCACTTTTTGAACTTAAATTGCAAAGCTTTAACTTCGATGACCTTGAGAGAGGGAGAATCATTGGTGCGCGGCATGGCTGTGTTTGGTGTCTCACCAGTATTTTCATCAAACAACCTGGGTTGGCGAAAGCCTTGAACTTAAAAAAATCAACTTAACTATGCCATAGCAATTATAATACCCAAATGAGTCTATTATGTTCGTTAATTAGTCCTGTTCTGGGGAATATCTGCCAAATTATAGGTGTAGTGAAGTTGAGTGGGTGATGGGGTTGGGGATTAGGGTGAGTGTTATTTGCATCTCCTTATTGACTGAGTTTGAATGTTTGCTATAAATATCTCCTGATAAGTTAGCTTGTTTATGCTTTTCAGTATACAGAGGTAAATTTTTGTTAAATTTCTTTTCATTGGTGGTTGTATTAGATTGACGAAGAATTTTCCTAAAATTCAACTGTTTTTTTCTTATAATAATAATGTGTAGAATGATCCTTTAAAGCCCTCATTCCATGGCTAGTATAAACGGCTCTTGTTTTTACTTCATCTCTAGTTCTGGGAGTATTGTTTGCAAACAATGATGGTCGGTGAGGTGTCGTCATTCATGGTGCCTCCCAGCCAACTCGCCTCTTTTCCAACGATCAACAAGAAACTCCGCGACTATATGCTCAATCGTACACCTGACTCAGCCAATCCGCCCAAGCACACTTGCGCCTTTATGAGTCTGCAAGCCCATGGGGGTCTTGGGTATCCTGATTTGGACGAACTGTTGCTTAAACCAAAGATGCTGGAGTTTGTCTTCGATCTGCATTCGTAAGTCTATCAGATGTTGCCCTCGTTGCTAATTGGATAGTAAGAAGCCACTAGTATGTTCGGCTCCTAACACTGATGTCTGTATGGTATACAGTTACTCAATTCTAGAATTGGTAGGAGATGAGGCCTTTATTAGGGAAAGCAATACTCCTCTTAGTTACCCAATAAGTGCAGAAGCGATTACGAGTGTAGAAGTCTAGTTCACGAGATGGTGTGTAGCTTTTGATTGAACCATTGCTGTCGTTCTAGTCCGGCTGCTGTTGAGCACTATTGGAAAGAAAAATAATGAATTAGTGGCAAGACTAACCATCGCAATGCAACAACCGTTCATTATGTACTGAATGGAGTAAATACTCCTATCAGTCAATTATTCGGGAAATTTGAATTTTAGGTAATGGTACACTGATCTACCTATTAGAAAACTACTATGGCATCTCAAGTTAAAAATCAATTAAGGTAAGACAGGTGAATACTTTGACCTTACTTTAAGCGTCTTTTCGTTAGTCCTCCCCACCCCACCCCACCCTAACCATTATACCGAGAAGTGTCTAGTTAAGAAGTGAGCTATTCGAAATTCAACGTTGTCCATTCAGTGAACGGATAATTAAAGTTGGTGAAGGTATTGAGAGATGTCTGTCAGGAACTCTTGCACTCAAAAATGAAACTGTTGGAAAGCACATTCTTCAAGGTCAAATGCGAAGTTAAGTGAAAAAAGGAGATGATTAGTTTAGGTTAACCAGCTAATTTAACCTTAAATCATTGCACCTTTCGATTAGGGTGATACTTCCCAACGAAGCTCCAAAAGACAGTTGGATAATGACCCCAGAGGAAAAATTGGAAGCTATTCCAAGACTTCGAAAGGAGGGCAACGTTCTCTATGGCCAGTATCAATGGTTTAAGGCTGCAGCCAAGTATGAAGAGGCTCTCAACCTCATCGAACAACTCATACTCGTAGAAAAACCCGGTGAACCCGAATACGTGCAATTGGATCAATCAAGAGTTCCTTTCTACCTCAATCTGGCCCAGTGTCAGTTCAAACTCATGGTTGGAGTTCATTGCATCTAATCCTCCCTACTCTTTTTTATATTTCATTCAACTTCACCTCCATACTTTCGTCTTCTAGGACTATTACGGAGCGATACGCAGTGCAAGTGAGGCCTTGGCTCGGGATAAGGACAATGTGAAGGCGCTGTTCCGCCGAGCACAAGCCTATTCGGCTACTTCGGATGTTGAGTTGGCCGAAGCGGACTTCTTGAGGGTCAAGGAGCTTGCACCCGATACCATGACAGCTCGTGTAAATCGAGAACTGGCCACTCTTGCGAGGATAAGTCGTGAATGCAAGGAGGAAGAGCGTCGTCTTTTAGCTGGAAAATTCTTTAAAACGCAAAATTCTTCGTGATACCAGATTGTATTCCTTTCGTATGACTTGAGTAATATAAGAGCACTGTTGTTGTTGCTGTTGTGTAGTGCTTTCTTTTACTAATTAGTGGTTTGGTCGCGCTTAATTAGTTTGACTCTGAGTTGGGGCGCTTGGTTCTTGTGACGGTTAGCACATACAAGGTCATTGTTTTCAAGATTATTGCTTGCCACTTTCTTCAGCGCCACATTCTCCAACCTCGAATCTCGTTTTACACCAACTCGATGAGCTCTAATTACCATTTGTGCAAAGTATATGTTAGTTTGAATGAGTAAGAATGGTGCCGGAACTACTTAACGCCAATAAGGAGGAGATCCGGTTTGCTATAGAAACACGAGAAAGTGCTCTGGTCTGAATTAAAATTCTAATCACGTTGACGTGTTGAGTGTTCCGAGTCAGGCGTGGATGATTAGTCTGTGAATGAGATTGTTTCTTTAGAGTTGGGAGACCGGTTATAGTCTTTTGTGAGGTTAAGTTGAATTCCTGATGGAGAAATGCGATTACAATTCTTAAGGGACTACATCTGAACATAGATCTCTACAGATTTGAAGGATCATTACTTTGAAAAAGGTGACCTCTACATCAAGAATCTTTAGGTGCTTATTTTTATTGCGCTAAGTTAATCCAGGTTTTTATTAGTTCTAGACGCGAAATGTCATCTCTCTGCTGTCGAATCGGTCTAATTTCCTGTTGAACTAAGCCGTGAGTCAGTTCGTGTCTATGGCTTCTTTTCCACCATCTGCGGTCTAATCCGGTAGTGCAAAGGTGATGGCAGCATTACGCATCCAATTCGCTAGCCTAACATCCCATTTAGTTAGAATTCATGCCACAAAACGGAAGCTGGATGAAATATGCGTTGACATTCTCATTAGTCTCTAGATTGGTGCCTACCTGTGCGTTCTTAGCCAATATTTTCATCCATATTGATTAGTGCTTTGTTATCCCAATGGGTACGAGAATGGAGGTCTCCTATTCCAGGCATTTGGGGATATCGCCCCTCATTATGGGAATGGTGGGTGAATGTAGAAAGCGTATAGCGCACAATATGCAAAGGTGTGAATAAAGTTGTAACAAAGGTATACAATTAGTGTATTACCCCTGAAACGGTTTCTGGCCAGTGGACATTTGTGTTTTTGATATTTGGCACCAGTAATTTAATGCAACTTCGTAAAATAAGCTATTTCCCCAAATGCACTATATTACTCGTCATTGGACAGTATTATCTATACTTCATTCAAACAAAATATATATGTTTCCTAAAGATGGTTGCAGAATATATGGAAAACACGTGTACGCTTCCAAATGGTTTGAAAAATGGATTCCATCAAATTTATCGAAACTCAATTTTTTTGAAAAACCATTTGTTTGAGGGAAATATCCGACAATTTTTTTTCTACAAACCAAAAATTGACACACCTAGGGACTTGCGGTTCCAACTTGATACAGTATAACAAATCTTCCATGTTACATCTAAACCATTTTAGATTAATGTGCAAAATTTCGCTTTAAATGATGAATGCTATTGGTAAGTTCAAATAAAATTAGTTTTTTTCGAAAGTCAGGTAAAAAATGGGTGCCGAGATAATAGTACAGTTTGCGTGATGATGTAGTGGAGGTCACACAAGTAAGCCTTTACCAAATCCCAGAAATACTTTCTATGACAAAATTCACATGTATGATTTTGCTCGCAAAATTAACTTAGCCACATCAATAGTACGGAGGAGAAAGACCGTATAAAGTGAACAGTGTTCATTCTGATTGCGTGTCACAGTG
>UZAE01014395.1:0-14730 GCA_900617975.1 Rodentolepis nana | reverse complement strand
TCATTATTATTGTTGTTTCACCTTTAAGTTTCAATAATTTTTGGGAAGATAATGAATGCTACAAGAGTTAAGTGAGGTTGGATTTATTTAATTTTAAGGCAATTTACCGATATGCGTTCTCTCCGAAAATATCAAATTTCGAAATAATATTTAAAAATCTCTCTTCATAACAATGGATTCTAACAAAATTAATTACTTTGTCTTTTTAGAACCCTGAAATTTGTAAAAGTGTTTGTCAATAGAAAATGTTCTGATCTGCTCACAATTTTATTTTCACATCGACGCCAGATAAACTAATGAATTTGCTAATTGGAATTGTTAAGACCTTGAGTGTTTCAGCTTTGTATTTGAGACGACTGAGTTCAATATCACTGCACTTTCCCAGACCAGCATGTTGCCTTGGTGATGACCAAATGGAGTTGAATGTAGCCAACCAATCAAAATGGGAGGTTGATTAGGATCAAGTTATGTATCAACACTTCGATATGTGAATTTCTGCTAATTACTGAATAGGGATTATTCAAAGTGCGGATTAAAGAAGCACTGCATTACATCGTCAAAAAAGTCTTTTGAATGTTCATTAAAGGATTTTTGGAAGAGATGGAAAGAAAGATGAAGTTAACTCAGCAGTTTTTTGAAATTATTGAGCTCAATTCACTTAGTGGGGAGATTCATTTTACACTGAGGTAATAAATGGGTTAAATCATTGATTGAGAATAAACTGAGAAATGTTTTTCGCTTTTTAAAAGTGACACTTCAACCTCCATCTACTTCAACAGGTCGATAACTTTATAGCACCTCTAAATGTACCTTTAAAAAATTGTGATTTTACCTTTTAATAATTGCCTATTATTGTTAATAAACGATACACAACAAAAAATGAACGGGAGGTGGGAATTCTATCATGTTTTGATTCAATTTCTTGTGTTACATCCCAACGTGCAGCATATTCTAGAGGGGTTGGTAGAAATGGTTTCTCGAAGTGGACTTTAGTAACATATCTAGAGTAATTGGAGAGAATATGACTGTTAATAAAGTATTAGTTATCTTCTGAATTGGATGAATATTTATGTCAATGTACTCACACATCCACATCAGATACAGTTTATTAAATCCAAAAGAGGCGGACAATCCATAAGCGTTATTTCTAACAGAAAGGAATTTCAACAATCAATTTTGCTTAAACCTCGCTTATTTACATTTCAGATCACTTGGTGACCTACGTTTCCTTCGACTGTGGCATGACAACCGTGGGAGAGGGGATAGTGCTTCATGGTACTGCGATTTCGTCTGCGTCATCGATCTGCAGACAAAAACTCGCTTCAACTTCATTATTAAAAAGTGGTTTGGTGTAGATGAAGGCGATGGTCTGGTATGGCGTGGTCCTCAACTTCAATCCCTAGTTAAATTTTAGTTTTCTTTAAGCGTATTCGTTTTAGGTTGATCGTGTAATTCCAGTCGCAGGACCAATTGATAGACTTCGAGTCTATTATATATTCTCGCACAAGGTGAAGAGTGATGCAAGCGATAACCACCTCTGGGCTTCGATTTTCACACGTCCTGCTCACTCCCGATTCACTCGTGTTGAAAGAGTCGCCTGCTGTCTTTTGATTCTCTTCCTAACCATGGTCTCATCTTGCATGTTTTACAGGAATGAAGGGCCGGAAGTCGTTGATTTCGAATTCACGATTGGGCCGTTTGCCCTTACACCTTATGTGGTTAGTCTGAGTTTTCATTTTAGGAAGTATCATTCAATGCCCCCACCCTTATGACATTTGCTGCCTTGACTTTAGGCCTATACAGGAGCTGTAACGTGTCTCATAACCTTTGTTCCTGTCACACTGATCATGCTACTCTTCAGGAACTCCAAGCTTCGGGTCAGTCATACAACTCTGCTAAGGGGTGTTGTGGAAGATCATCTGGATGAAGAATTGGAAGATGACGATTGTGAGAATACTATTAGGGAAAATGGACCGCAACTACATCACCCGTACGTTTAGTGCTGTGAACACTCATGTCACTTGGAGCACAATTTCTAATCGCCCTTCATTGTTATCTTTTGAAAAGCGTTTCCACATTCTTACAATAATAGGAATTCATGTTGTTTTGTGAGACTATGGTTTCCACAGGTACTGAGCGAGGCTGAAATTAATGCGAACGCCTCCATTAGACACTCGATAAATCCAGCAAAAACGATTTGTGAGTACAAATTGTCTTTATATTACTGTCGTTTAAATTTCAAAATAAGCAATCAAAAAAGTAACTTCCAAGTTCCTTCACGCATATTCACAAGACTGATGCGTCGCTTAGAGAATAACTGTTGAAATCACTCTGATCATAGACATTCACGGTGTCGATCGGAAACCAACTGTCAATGTTTCTAAACGCAAATATTCGCATCGAACTCGAACGTCAACTTTTTACTATTATATCGTTGAGGCCACAAGATTCGAGATATTTAATTTGGGAGTTAATAAACCAAAAACAGATCCTGGAAGCTAAAACAACGCTTCGAGCATGTCTATATAAAAGAGTTTTATGAAATCATATGCAACTACACCTTTTTAGGAGAATAAGACCGTTTTAGGATAAAGATTGTGAGAACCAATTACCCAAATTTCCAAATGAGCTCATTTTGTTGATGTCAGTCTAATTTGAAATTCTGGAATTTAAATATTTGCTAAAATTAACAACATTTTTTGCACTTGAATATAATAGAGAAAATATTTTTATATTAGTGCCGGCATTGACCAACCTCGACAGTCCTATTCAGAAACACCGGAGTTGTCTGAGAAGGAAATAGAGGAAAAGGGTAAGGAATCCTTGAAAAGCAAACTTGGAGACATTTCTTTTCCTTGGCAAATGCGCATTCTCGCTTGGTTCCTCCTTATTGGAGCCATTGCAGCGTCGGTTGTCTTCACCACATTCTACGGAATCAGTTTCGGCGACGCTGCTTGCAAACAGTGGCTATCTTCTCTCTTCGTTTCCTTCTTTATGGACCTTTGCCTGACACAACCCATTAAAGTGTGTCTCTTCACTACTTTACACCTATTAGTAGACTGTATTTAGTATTGATGGATTTTAAATCCTCCTAGGTCATCCTCTTCGCAATATTCTTCGCTGTAATCTGTAGGTCGAAAGCAGACACTTCAGACATTGGAGAATTTGCAGAGGAAGATGAATCACTGATGGACAAACTGGGACGTCGATACCGACTTAATTATGGGGAGGAGTATCTACATGAGGAAATTCGTAAGTCATCATCGTCGTCGTAGTGGAAGTAGTAGTAACAGTAAAGCACTTCATCCTCCATTTTAGTTCGAGGGAGGATTGAAAACTACGTAATTAGACCTCCGGATCCAGAAACCTTGGAAAGAGCTCGAATTCATCGTCAGAAAACGCGCCAAATGTTCGATATGCTTCGCGAATTACTTTTCTTCGTCGTCTTCTTTACCCTCCTCGTTATTGTCTCAAATGGTTTCCGTGATCCCATGGCAATGAGATTGAGGGAAAGCCTCACTTCTCTCTTCTTCAATGGTGACGATTTCGTAAATGTATGCTGGAATCTTTTTCACAATCAATAGAATTCAACACAAAGAAGCTGTAACATTTATTTATTCTTGTTTTAGATTAATTCCATTGATGGCATTTGGAATTGGCTAGAGAAGGTCCTGCTGCCGAATCTAAGAGCCGGAAAGTGGTATAATGGTATGCCACCAATAGGACAACGTGGTTTTATTGGTGACCGAATGAATCGAATTATGGGATATGCTACCATGCGCCAAGTTCGAGTTCGGGAAGGTTGGTTTTTCTAATGCCTCTAAAACATACGTGATTATATTGTACTGATTTGTCAGAAGTCGATCTGAAATTGAGTTTGTAGTCATTCGCATGAATGCAATTCCTACGTGAATATAATTGGCGAATCTTGTGTATTTTGAACTACTTAATTCTGCTCGTATTGTCTTGGTTGTCATACAGTGGAGAAAATCAGTAAAAAGGATATTTATTTCCCTTTGTTATTGTCTGCTGCTAATTTGAGTTTTTCATAACCCAAAAAATAACGCTTGCTATTGTTCATATAAGAACAAAATATTTACGCTTACAATCCGGTCAATTGAAATAGTTCAATGTTCCACTCGAGAATGCCACTGGCTGATTGAATGGTAGTATATATAATGGAATCTGGCTCTCGTAAAGGTGTTGTCAAATTTCAATATTTTATCACGTTGGTAATATTTTCTATATCAAATTTTTGGTTTTGAGATAGTTGTCATTAGCACTTTAGCTGAAATTGGGCTCCACAGAGGGGAGGAAGATTGATGTGAGAAGAAGTCGAGAGGTGGAACAGACAGATAGAAAAGATAAGATGAGTACTGTGCAAGTAGTGGAATATGACCTACAGTTGGCTCATGGTAGTTTGAAGTCAAGCGCCGATTTATAAACCTTTTGTCGTGAGTAAACTTTTCCTTGGGTGCATCACGTTGAGTTAAGTCTATGCACATCCCACTACATAATATCTAAATAGCCACTCTATCCCCAAATAGTACTTAGTGCTTTTCTACCCTGATGAATGTAGAAAATGGGCACTCTGTTTTGTTTTTTCATCGTCCTACCACTGACAACAATTGAGTCAAATCTATCTACAGGTGGATTCAATTCGTACATAAGTGCATAATTAGAAGAACGAATACGAGATTAAAGTAATGATTAAGAATCCAAAGCCGGCAAATTGCATTTATCAATTTTGTTCATTCAAGAGCATGACTTAATAATAAATTATTCATTTTTTGGCACTTTGAAAAGAATCCTGCAAAGTCGTCGAGGAAATGCGGATCCTATTTAACNATTGGATCATCACAGACTTCAACTTGAATATCGTTACACAAAAGCCGAGGAAAGGGATGGCTATCTAGTTCAAGGTGAATTGGGTATCTATTCAGGTGGTGGTTATGTCCACGAACTTCGTGGAAGTATATCACAGCTCCTTGAAGAAGCCGCCAAACTTCGTGAACAGGGATGGATAGACCACCGAACAAGAGCAGTTATCATTGAACTTGCCACATATAATCCCGGAAGTCACCTTTTTGGCATCACCGTGATAAAATTCGAAGTTCCTGGCACTGGTGGTGTCATTCCATCTTTCAGAATAGAACCTGCTAATCTACTGTCATTCTCAATGAGTAGTGTCAAGGCTTTCGAATTGGCTTGTCAAGTTCGTTTTACTGCTCAATGCCATTTTTGACTGACCTTCGTATTCTCACTCATTCATTTCACTTTCAGATTCTGTTTGTGGTGGCTCTTGCTGGTCTACTGATAAAAGAGTTGAGAAATCTTTGGCGAAAACGTTTGAATTACTTTGGTACTTTCCATGCCTGGGCTCAGATCTTTATCATTTGCAGTTCGTTTAGTGCCATTGCAATCTACATCTACATCAGCATAGAAGTCAAGAAGCTTACCCTGGAATTCTATCGTTCTAACGGCAATGGATACGCTAATTTCCAGAAGGTTGCCAACTGCAATGAGATTCTCTCCTATCTGGTCGCTCTCATAACATTTGTGGCTATCCTACTCTTTATGCATATTCTACGTTTTAACAGGAATATTGGTCTACTGAGTTCCGTTCTAACCTATGCCAACCGTGATATGAAGTACTTCTTCATTGTTTTCGCGTTGATTTTCTTCTCATTTGTGGCCACATTTTATCTTCTTTTCTACGATACCATGACGGCGTACAGCACCATGATCTCCTCCATGCAAACAAGTTTCCAGATTGTTCTGGGGAAGTTCGATGTCAAGGGTATGTATGAACGCGAACCGATTCTTGGCCCCATGGTGTTCGCCGGTTTCTCTCTATTCATCATCTTCATTATGTTGAGTATGTTTGTGGCTATATTGACAGACAGTTTTGAGATTGTGCGCCGAGATTCAACTCTGCAGAGTCATGATCATGAGATGGTGGATTTCATGGTCTCAAGCTTCATCATGTGGTCGGGATTAAATCGATTCAAGTGGGGCAAACAGATGCTGGACTCCTATTTCTCGGAAGGCGATGTGCAAATGTACAAGGATGATGAGGANAGACCGCCAATCAGTTTATTGCTTGTATTGAGCGCTCTTATTTTGTTAGAGGCTCCGATTTTTAACTTCAACTCTGAGATGCTTTAGTTCACTTCTTATATGTTGTGTCGTTATCTGTATGTTGTGGTGCGATATAAAAATTTCCCATTGATCGATTTCTTTCACCATCATTTTAAACGTCACTGTTATTTAATTGTGAAATTCGTCCAAATATTTTGGAAAGATGATCTTATTTATCATTTTATGAAGTTTAAATCTTTATGATGGATTATAACGCGGGAAACATCACTGACTCCAATTGCCTTAAATATCAAATCGGACAGTTTTAAAAGAAGCTTATTTGAGAGATTGTTTTGTATTGTTTGAATTCTTCAATCTCTAACTCCTCAGTCATTAATTTCGTCAGCATATGCCTGATTCTACATATTAACAGGTCTCTGGATCTGAAGCAATAATACGCTTGGGTGTTATGTTGTTTTTAAAAGATTTGGTCCTATAATCATATTGCAAACAATAAACACATCCATCTTAGTTCATGACGAAACAGAGTAAGGTTACATTTTTAACAATTTCAATTAATCCTTGAATCTGAATTATATGTTTAATGTCGGGGTGTGCGATAGACTTACCTCCACGTGGTGCACCCTGGGCAACGTATACTCATACGGCAAAAAAGTCTATAAACCGGCATTTGACTTCTGACTTCAAACTACCAAGACCCCACTGCATTTCATATTTGACTAATTTCACAGTACTCGCCTCACCCTTTTTCTACCTTTGTCTGCCTGTCTCATTTACGTCTGTGAATCATTATTCTGTCCCCCTCTCGACTATTTTTCACTTTGGTGTTCCTCTTCCTTTCTGTGAAGCCCGAAGTCAACTAAAGGACTAATGATACCTATCATAACGCCTGCCATTTGAAATATATATATATATATATATATATATATATATAAANGCGCTAAAGCTAATTAAAAATTTACATTTGTTTTATTTTAAATATTTTCCATGTGCCAACATTCATTTATATCAAATTGCAGGCGTTTTGGTAGACATCATTAGCCCTTTAGTCGACTTCGGGTTTCACAGAGGGGAGGAGGAACATCAAAGTCTCAAAAAAGTCGAGAGGGGAACAGAAAAACAATTCATAGATGTTAGAGAGACAGACAGACGGAAACAAATGTAAAGATAAAGGTAAGGTAAGGTGAATACTGTGGAAGTGGTAGAATATGACATGTAGTGTGGGTAATGGCAGTTTGAAGTGCCAACTGCCTGTTTATAGACTTTTTGCCGTATGTGAATATGTCGCCCACGTGGAGGTAAGTCTATCTTGCACCCCATTTATTCACGGATAAACGGAAGCATCATAAATTCAGGCATCATTTCTTT
This sequence comes from Rodentolepis nana, assembly GCA_900617975.1. NCBI lineage: Eukaryota > Metazoa > Platyhelminthes > Cestoda > Cyclophyllidea > Hymenolepididae > Rodentolepis > Rodentolepis nana. The sequence continues at coordinate 7,260 of UZAE01014395.1, read as the reverse complement.
TTTCAGAGAATTTTGCGAGAATATTTGCAACCAGACTTTTTGTTTAATTTCTTCCCTTTTCAAAGGCACTAAACCAGACAATGGAATAATAAATTTAGTAAAAAATATGGTCGTTTGATAGCCGCAGGACAAACACGACTTGCTTTAAGCACCACAACTGTATTTACTTAAAGTGTCGTTTCCTGGTTTCAAAGACGAAAATATTTGTCTAAATATGACCTAAGGACTCGCAATAAATTTTAGTTTCTTCTAATTATTCGACCTCTCTACCTTTCATTACCTTAATGAACTTAAAGTATTTATATTTATTTATATCAAATGGCAGGCGTTTTGATAGTTATCATTAGCCCTTTGGTTGACTTCGGGCTTCACAGAGGGGAAGGAACATCAAATTGAAAAAAGTCGAGAGGGAGAACAGAAGAGTGATTCACTTATGTAAAAGAAACAGACAGACATCAAGGCTCACAAAGGGTAAGGTGAGTACTGTGTAGGGGTCGAATATGACATACAGTGGGGTGATGGAGGTTTGAAATCATAAGTCAACTGCCGGTTGATAGACTTTTTTGCCGTATGAGTATACGTTACCCAGGGTGCATCACGAGGAGGTAAGTCTATCTCACACCCCATGAACTTAAAGTAATTAAGAGATTTTTTGTCGTGTTGATCTCGGCTTTAATGGAGTGTGCTTTAATTAGGTACATGGTTAGAAGATATACTTAATTTCTATTACAATTATGCATGAAAATTTGAATAATGAGACGAAATAAAATGGAATTTAAAAATTATTGTCTTAATAGCAGGAGCGCAGGGTGATTTTTAAGCCACAATGCTCTTTAACAAATATCCATTATCTTTTACTGCTGCGAAAAGTTCTTTTCATCTACAAATTTGTAACCAAAAGTACATACTGATTAAGCGGAGAACAAGGTTAGTCATTTAGCGAATTAGCTACCTCAATAACCTTGACTATTCTCAGAAAGCTCTATAGCAGTTTCTTCCAACTCGAAAGCCCCCGGGAATTTGCTAAGGTTTAGCCCAGTTATAAAGGAAACAGACATGTAGCACGGAGCACGTTTATTCAGTGAGTATCTTGCGGATCAAGTGTGCACACGCAGGGAGCTACTCATGATCAGAATGGGGAATTAGGTTAAACAGAGGTTGATGATTGGTCACTGTTTGTACGGTCGCTGCACACAGAGTTGTACGGCCGCACCTCCCAATCCTGGCGAGCAGACATGCAGGTATACGATGNTCACAGAAGGAAGGTTCATTAAAGTAGAAGAAAGTCGAGGGGTGGGGAACAGAAGAGCGATTCACAGATATAAAAGAGGTAGATAGACACAAGGGTAGAGAAAAAAGGAAGAAGAGTACTGTGGAAGGGGTCGAATAAGACAAGCAGTCGGACCATGGTAGTTTGAAGTCAAAAGTCAAATGCCGGTTTATAGACTTTTTTGCCAGATGAGTATACGTTGCCCAGGGTGCACCACGTGGAGGTAAGTCTATCGCACACCCCTTGTGGATAAAGTGTACACGCAGGGAGCTTAATCATGATCAGCATGGCGGATTAGGTTAAACAAACGGAGGCTTTCAATTGGAAACTGGTTGTAGGGTGGCTACACACGGAGCTGTACGGCGCACCTCCCAATCCTGGCGTGCGTGTCTGCGATGACGCGTTAAGCGATGACTTCTCCCACACATTTAAGATAAGGAAACAAATGATTTTTAACATGGTCATCATTCACAAATATTTGGTAAAATTGAAATGTGTACAAAAGTTAAAGCCAATGTAAAAATAACGTTATTATTTAATGTATACATGTCAGCTTTATAGTATCAGCATGAGTACTTAGAAAAGGACTCACAAACCAAAACCATAGTTACAGTGTTAGATGGTTTGTTAGTTTTTCGTTAATTGTATTGGAAAAGGTACTGTTAATTTTCCTAGTATATATAAATATACATACCACAGTGCTTAGCATTGACTCCATTTGCGCAGTTTGACTATGAAATATTTCTTAATCTTTCTCGATTTTGCAGCAGCAACTGCGATCGCTTATCAAATACCATATTACATTTTCATGGACTGCTATGATCCCATTTGCAGACTTAAGAACATGTATGGATTTCATTGTAAAATAGGCTCTGTTCTTACGTTTGTAATGCTGGTGGATGTCGGTATGATGGTCTCCCAAGTAGGAGTTTGCTCGGTGCGTCAAATCTAATTTTCCATGGTTGTGAGAACCCAATGTGTGTGATGGATGGTTGCTATGGTTACGGTTGCTATAATGAAGCATGTCAATTCATTTGCTCAGACAACGGTTGCTATGAGGGCACTCGCGTGAACCTGGAGTCCAGAAAGACAAGACGAAACATGAGGAGGAAACTCGGGCGAAATATAATTAACTTCAAGAGGAAATTGAGAGTTGGGAGAAGAGTGTGTTCGAAAAGGCTAAATATAAAATCGCAATTTCCATATCGATCATCAAGACAACAACAGCAGTAGACCGTTGTCATCGAACCACAATGTGGCCATCACAACCACTGGAACTAAAACTTTTATTGATGAAGTCCAAACTACTGTCCCAACGCCGAAAGAAGACAGCCCGACTCGTTCTCCCACCTCACTAGCCAAGGTGCTAGAGACTTCAGTAAGTAAAGCTGCAAATTCAAGAGAAGCACCAGAAACCAATCCTCTGGAAGAGAAGAAGCCCCACAAAGCAAACAACAAAGAAGGAGAATAAGAAAGTAGAAAATGAAACAATGGAAGTTGCCAAGAAGAAGGAGAATAAGAAGGCAAAACCGAAGAGAATGTGGCTTATTGAACAAACTTTTTGATTTGCAATGGCATTTCCTTCATTTTAATGAGGCCTATGTTAATTAAAATCNTACTGATTAAGCGGAGAACAAGGTTAGTCATTTAGCGAATTAGCTACCTCAATAACCTTGACTATTCTCAGAAAGCTCTATAGCAGTTTCTTCCAACTCGAAAGCCCCCGGGAATTTGCTAAGGTTTAGCCCAGTTATAAAGGAAACAGACATGTAGCACGGAGCACGTTTATTCAGTGAGTATCTTGCGGATCAAGTGTGCACACGCAGGGAGCTACTCATGATCAGAATGGGGAATTAGGTTAAACAGAGGTTGATGATTGGTCACTGTTTGTACGGTCGCTGCACACAGAGTTGTACGGCCGCACCTCCCAATCCTGGCGAGCAGACATGCAGGTATACGATGACGCACAGAACGATATAGCGTCCCACAGTCAATAATTTAGTTGAAAGTAATGTTCTTCCTTTAATTAACTTTCTCCAACCCCTTTAGACACAATTCATAAGCGGTTGGATAACCCAACTGATGGGATTGAACACAATCTTTAATAATAATTGTAATCGATTAAAAATAAACAGATTATTATGCAATAAAAAGTTTTGTTTTGAATTGAGATAAGTGAGAGCTGTAGCAGATGCTACACAAATAGGCCTTGTCTAAACGTCAACAGTCTTCTCCAACAAAACCTACCGTGTATAAAATGGTTACGAAATTGACCAATAGTGTCGAGGAGCCAGAGTTTATGTAGTGATTAGCGCTTAGTAAAGTTTACTGGTCACTGACACAAGGCTTAGCCATAAAAAAATAAATTCGGCATACTGTAACAATGCTCTGACTATTGATTGCTGATTGGTTTCGAGGCCCCTGTAGTCACGACGGGGGGTGTGAGGGGTGGAGCGTAAATGACAAGCTCAAGTTCCCCAATGTGTATCTGTCATTACTCAGAATCGTCCATTTTTGTGTTATCATGATTATGTTTATGCAGCATCTTGTGAACTCAGAGGGCTTTAACAATGCTAGGCCCTAAAAGAATGTTAGTTTTTGAAAGCGATCGAGTATGGAGAATCCTTTCACCTCACTCTTCATGTAAGAACCGATCACCAATGGGGATTAATTCCTCACAATCCACGACTTGTATGCTTTCATTAACTCCAAGTTGTCAACGTGAGCAAGTTGAAAATGCCTACGAACATATTATCAATTCTAAAGTAATTCATATCCGGTTGTTTCATTGTATTTAAGGGGGATAGTAAATACATTTGCGGCAATTATACTCCAATACAGCATCAATTTCCCGCGCACTGTGTAAGAGTAATTTACGAATATCGTTCGAAAAAGAATTCTTTCAAAACTGAAAATTTTTAGCGATATCGCCTTCATTTGTCTAAGTTTCTCATAAACCTATTTTAACTTAGTGCCGCTGGAGTAAATTCGAGGAGATTTGAGAACAGTAAGTTTATAACACGTCCTTTTGCCATTTTTAAAGAACCTCCAAATTAGGTTTTTTGCTTACTCTGCTTCAATGAATAGAATTGGAGATTTCTCTTCAGTCCATCTCTTCAATTAGTATTATAAACACTGGATGTGCGATAGACTTACCTCCACGTGGTGCTCCCTGAGCAACGGATATTCATAAGGTAAAAAAGTCTATAAACCAGCAGTTGACCTTGACCCGACACTATGGCATATACCACCACTTCCTCAGTACTCATTTTACCTTTTTTCTGCTTTTGTGTCTGTCTCTCTGTCTCTTTTTCATCTGTGGACCCTCTTCTGTTCCCCCTCTCCACTTTTGCGACTATGATGTTCCTTCCCTCTGTGAAACCTGAAGTCAACTAAAGAGCTAATGATGACTATCACAGGGCCTACCATTTGATATAAGATAAAAATGAGTATAATAAACATTGTTGATTATTACACAGTTATTCTTTTTTTAATTCCACAAGAATTTTGGCAAAAGTATTCCTTGCGAAAGAATAAAATACCTCATAATTTCGGTTAAAGCATCGATAATATTGAGATAAGTATCCAACGTCTGGTATGTGCTCGAACTTTTAGGTAACTTTCCGCTCATTGGCCAATTAGTGTCATCTTGATTTGCTGCGTTCTGTGATTGGCAAAGCGTTTGAATTAATAAAACCAAGCACTGAGAGAGGGAGGACGAAATTCGCCCATGCTCAAGGAAGCCTGCAACAGCACCCTCCCTTCTCCCGAGTGTCTACTCCCCAATTACACATTACCATGGATCAGCAGACTGCCCTTGATAGAAGTAACAAGTAGACTGCACTTTGTGACAGTAGTTATAATCGGTACTCCAATCACCATCATTGGACTTATTACCAGTATTTCTTGCACTCTCGTCTTTTCCATTTATCCCATTACGCAAATGACCACTCGCTACCTCCTTATCATCAATTCCATTGAAGATACCCTCTACCTTACAATACTTTCCCTTACAAGACTTATCGGTGGTTTGCTCCATTTAGGAGTAGAGGCCGAATACACTTACTCCTTCATTTGTGATTTGATATCCAAGTTTGTTGATTTCTATCGTAATTGGACGATTGTCTTCATTGCATTTGAACGCTTTATGCTCATATGCTACCCCCTCCACGTTAAGCAGATTAAAAATGGGGAGTGGTTGAAAAGGGCGTTTATTGGTCTAACAGTGTTCACTCTTCTGGTTAGAATCCCAACTATTTTGACTCTCACTTTTAATTTGCTGAAAATGTGTGATGAAGGCATAATAGTATTTTCCATTGAAGGCCTGACAGACGCCCTATTTTTTACACTCTCACCTCTTTGTCTTCTGACTTTTTTCACCGTGCGTATTTTGTTACAAACTCGAAGTCTAAAAATCTGGAGGAAGACGCATTCAGCTGGGGATAGTAAACACGCTATGGCAATCGAACGAATGAACAAGCGAGTCCACAAAACGATTATGATTGTTCTTGTGTCATTCGTGTTTTTAATGTTTCCATTTTTGCCGAATGGAATTATACGCATCATGGTCGCATTCGGGTATAACGATTGTTTAATTTATTTACTGCGCTACATTACAGCCTCAATGGCCTACATTGGCACCCTTCTTAACTCATCCATAAACTTCTTCATCTACCTTATAACATGGCCTATGTTCCGGATGTGTTTGTGGCGTCTGGTTGTTGCTCCTTTCATTTGTGATTTCAGAAGAAATATCAGAGACATTCCGAAGGAGAAGAGCAAATCAACGACTACCAGAACTGGATCCATACCGACAGCCCAAACCACTACAACCGCTGAAAATGCATCTGCCGATTAACATATTTTTTTTACTTCTCCATCTGATTAAGTAATATCGATTTCTTACCACTGTGTGCACATGACTAACATAAACACTAACCGTCTCTCATTGGTCCATAGCGTAAAATTGTCCTGTATTTTGAAAAACAACTAAATTCTTATATGTCGATATTGTCAAATGTTGATAACAAATTGTCAATCATAAATAAATTTTTTATTCATTAGAGATGTTATATTTTTATTAAGTTATGGGGTTCCTTTTTTTGATTCTTTCACACTTGACATGATTAAATGACGAAATTTAGTGCACACAACTGTGCTAAAAATGTGCTTTTATATTAGATATTTTAACAAATAAAACGTGTAGTAAAATTTAAATATACTAGCTTATTACCAACTACACTACTGCCTTAATTACCCAATAGAAAACAAGTATTATAGTTTAAAGGTCACTGAGTTAAGGGTGGACCAATAACGCATCGACTATTGATTGTTGCTTGGTCTCACCTTTGAGTACCCATGAGATTTCTTTGTTTAGATTCGGTGGTGTTATGCCTATGGCATGCCCTCTTTGTGTACCACTTTCCGGACTAATTGAGTTTATTGTAACCTGCCCGTGATTGAAAAGTGAAAATATTATTTCCATTGTCATAGTAATAGTGATACTGCCCCTCGTAAACATTCTGAAATGACAACAGAACTTCCTATCCATTTTCGCTATTTATTATACCTAGGGGAAAAGGCTATTTAAATAAATCAAATTAAATGCTAAAAAGCGTTTCATTTGCCAATGTTTATTTTATTTTATATATTTATCAAATGGCAGGTGTTTGGATGGTTATAATTAGCTCTTTAGTTGACTTCAGGCTTCACAGAGGGGAAGAAACATCTAAGTGAAAAAAGTCGTGAGGAGGGAACTGAAGAGTGTTTCAAAAATTTAAGAGACGGACACAAAGTTGGAAAAAAGGTGATGTGAGTACGGTTGAAGTAGTCGAATTTGACATACAGTGGGGTGATGGTAGTTTGGAGTCTGAAGTCAACTGCCGGTTAAGAGACTTTTTCGTCGTATGAGTATACGTTGTCCAGGGTGCACCACGTGGAGGTAAGTCTATCCCACACCCCTCATTTGCCAATGTAAAGTAGGGTTAATT
>UZAE01014393.1:4487-14750 GCA_900617975.1 Rodentolepis nana | reverse complement strand
ACACGCAAAACTCTGCTCAAAAATGAAGTGAAGCTGAAATCTCTAGTTCAAGCTTTCAGTAAATTGACCAGAGAATGCCTGGAACACCGTGACCGTTTGTCTACATTCTCGTATCTACTTTAAGTATAGATTGCTAGCATTAACCACTTCATTATTACATATAAGAAAGTAATGAAAATTGAATTCTTAAGAAATTATAAAATGAAAATCAATTGTATTGATTAATTGTTGACTAACGGCTATTGATGAAGCACAGGATTTTGCGGGCCTTGCATTACTGAGAAAATCGCAAACTCATATTTGTTATCAAATATGCCCGCCTTTTGTCAAAGTGCACAGATACGAATAAGCTGGCGCTTGTGATATTTAAAATCTGAGGCAAATATTGAATCATAGATGCGACTCAATGATTGTCATTCTGTCCATTTTTCACCTTGCTCCAGTTAATTGCTTCTCCTGGAATTGAAGGACTGGAGCTGCCGCATTCAAATTGTTCGAGGTTAGTGGCAACGTCATTTAGAAGATTAACACCTCTGATAATATAATTTTACGTGAATAAAGTAATTGATTAGTAAACGCAATGCACAAACAATTCGTTTTTATTTCAAGAAATATATTTATTTAGTTTCAACATTGCTGATTGCCTTCAATTTTAATAGTCCTAATCATGCTCCATACAAAACAGAACCAAATTTCACTTTCCTTTACATCTGACGACACATTAAAGCGAAACACTTTTTTTGAGAATATTGAATCAATACACATGTGTTAACAAATTTAATATGTGACATACTACCGGTATTCCAGACATCGCTTATTCCTAAATATGAATAAAAATGAAATTAGCAATGATTTCCATTACATCTCGATGATACTCGAATGTGCATTCCAGCTGATCCTCTTCTGAGTTTTCAGTAATTTTTTCTTGAGAAACAAAGTCTTGTATTTAAATTAATTTGAAAACACAATTGATGAGAGTCATTAATGCTGACTACAGGAGTATTGGTACTTACCCTGAAGAGCAATCTCCGTTTTTCCGTGAGTCAAACTTATATAATTTTAATACAGTGTTAAAAGGCCTTATTTGTAGCATGATTCAATTAATTATTTGATTTACGCAGGAATTCAAGGAAAGAATATTACAACGGACATTATTTGAATTAGCAGACCAATACTAAAATTTATTGTAATATGAATGAAAAAGCAATTTTATTGGAAAAATTGATTACAAACTCATAGAATTACCACATTTATACCGTATTTAAATCAAAATTTGTAAATCGGTTTTGTTAAAAATTGAAAATTCAATCAACACAGCTCAATACTTACAAAGACTTAGCAAATAGAAGCAACAATTAAATGAAAAGCAGAGGGGAGAAGCATCAAAGTTAGAAAAATTCAAGAGGGTGGACCGAAGAGTGATTTGCAGATGTAAAAGAGGCAGACACAATGGAAGGGAGTAAGGTACGGTGAGTACTGTAGAAGTGGTCGACTATGACATACAGTGAGGTCATGGTAGTTTGAGGTCAGAAGTCAACTGCCGATTCAAAGGCTTTTTTGCCATATGACTATACGTTGCCCAGGGTGCACCACGTGGAGGTAAGTTTATCGTACTCCCCACATTGAAATATGCACACTGCAGTAGTGATAGTGGTGGTTAAGTTGTCGGCCTTAAAGGTCAGCCGAAGTCACGAAACTCGATGGAATGCACCCGATTGCACAGACAAATAGGAGATATTTGGAAGCAATGAGTCAATTAACTCGCAATATTATTCTCGCACATAATTTCGCTTTCTAACCACACAACAACTTTCTACTTCATCAAGTAAACTCATCTTTGTTTTTCCTTACTTGCTTTAGGGCTGTTTATTTCTCCTCGTTTCTTATATTTTCAGCCGAATTTTAAGAAATTAATTCCCTTGTGCATTAAAAACACAGATTGACTAATAGTAAATTCATTTAATACAGATTTTGATTAATAATATCAAAAATTGGCAGAAAATGATAGTGGAATGGAACAATCAGATGAAATGCAAGAAATAAAGAAAGGAAAAGATTTATCTAACTCCCTTAATAGAAAGAAAAGGGGAGATAGCCGAAGGGAGAGATCAGTTGCAGTGAGAACAATTGAGAAAAGAAAAGACTCGCCCAACACTCTTGAAAGGGTGCCTTCAAATGACGAGATAAATTGGTTCAACCGCATAGATGAAATGCCTCGACGTGAAATCATCAAATATCTCGACCTACCCAGTCTCGTGGCTTTTTCCCAGGTGGGTAATAGTCGTGAGTAGTTCAGTTCCACCTCCATTCCTGTGCTTTTCTACTCACTCCACTTATTCCCATTGTTTCTCTTCTTCCCACATATACGCACGGAGTTGAAGAATTTGGCAGTGAGACGCACTTACTGCGAAGAAGCCAGCGAATCCTCCAACATACCCAAATGTTGGTACTTCGAGCCTACTGATTTGGTCCAAGCTACCCATAGGACTGCTCACTGTTCTGATTGTAACCACACGTGGGAGAAAACGATACGTCGTGAGAAGACTTCTGAATACAAATGGGAATTAAGTGAACAAAAAATGGATGGCTAAAGAGTTAGAGAGAGAGAGAGAGTTGTGTCAGGAAGAAATGGAAAAGGCTTTTAATTACTTGCTACATCGATTGGCAAATAGATTATGAAATACAATGTGAAGGGGGGGCGGAGGGGGCAAATTATAACTGACTTCAAAAGAAAGGTTCTGTTGGAGGTACTAACAAGAGTCTGCAATATCCCACGTCGAAAGTTGGAAAAGATACTGGCTTGGCTATGGGACAGAATGAGGCCAATGTATCAGAACTATAACCTTGCAGGAATTGCCCTGACATCATCTATAAAGGCAAAAATACGACAGCTTACTTCAATTGTGGATTCATTGATACGCATTCAATTATACCACCCACCACATCAGCTGATACTACATCATTTTTATAGAAGGCATATATATATATATATCAATTCTCCTGCTTTGTCTTCAAAATAGAGCTTCTGCAACAGCTGTTTTGTCTAGATACAAATAATTTAATTCATTTGACTTACGGTCAAAGATCCTCACGCACTCGTTTATCAAAGGATTCCACAATCTAATACCCCTGTTCAATCTACCACCGTCCAATAGACCCCTATCATCTGGTCTATGAGGGTCTGCAGAATTTCTCAAATCAATATTCCACTCCTACGTAGTTGGTAACTCCCCACACTATATCCTAAAACGCAGTGAAGTGGATCCATTTCACTTATTTTTCATTTGGATTAAATCAAATGCAATTATGAAAGTCAACTTTACTATGAACTAAGTTTAACGGAACGAAGAGAAGGAGCCAATGTAAAACTTTAGTAGAATTTCGGAATCGGTTGGCAAATTGTACACTAAATGGGGAGTTTGTGTTAACAATCTTAACAATTCCAGATTCCTTTCACTGATTGGATCTTAGTCACAGTCTGCACTGACCATTTTTTCTTCTTAATCCTGAAAATTGGCAGAGTTTAAAATAGAAGAGATTGCAGAACACATCTGTAATCTGTTGTAAACATTTTCTTTTATCAATTTGTCTCCTTGAAGAACACCCAGAAGGAATAAGCATACTTCTTAAAAATGAACTAGTCACTTTATGATATGCTAAACTTAATGAATCTCCTCTGAAGTCGGCTTTAAATTGATTCAAGCCATTAAGACTTCCATCACTTCTCAGTAATTATGAATGAACAGTACTTACGTCACTTTAAGAGCGACCTTAGAGCCGTAGTTTATGAGCTCATGTTCTCATGCGCTGCATTTACCAATTTTTACTTAAATCTGTTGATTTTTGAATGAGCAAAGAATTCAATGCTCTCAATTCAAATGCGACACCTTCCATTCTCGAACCAGCTGTATTATTTCTACATCTCTATCCTCTTTCATAAACTTTAATTAGAAATAAATCGAATATATCATGGCTAATTTTACTAATAATAATAAGTGCATAACTAATACGTGCGCGTATTTGCTTATCTAATTCAGTATCACTTACGCTAACGATTTTAACGACTTCAAGGTCACATGATCGACATTTGTACTCAACAGCCATCACACGATATATCACATTCTCCCACATGTGGGTATGATCAGCTCAGAGAGCAGCCCATTGAGCCGACTGATTCAAATCAGCGTGGTTAAAGTACCAGCATTTGGATATGTTGGAGGGTCTGCTGGCTTCTTCCCAATAGTTGCATCTTTCTGTCAAACCATACCAATCCGTGCATACCTGTAGAACGAAAGGAAAAAATAAGAATAAGTAGTGTGTATAGCAGCGCAGGAGATTTGGTGGAACTGAAAACTCACAATTGTTGCGCACTTGCGAAAATGTATCGAAGCTGAGTAGGTCGAGGTATTTGATGATCACATACTGAGGCATTTCTACTACGCGCATAACAGGATTTATCCCATCATTTAAAGACCCATTTTTAAGAGAGTTAGATGAGTCTTTTCATTCCCCTGTTGCCTGCACTTATTCTGATCGTTCCGCAATCTCCTCTTTTTGGTTGGTTTTGAGAAATTTCATCCACCAAGCCATCATTAATATGGTTAGAAGACTTCAAAAGGCGAAGAGGAGCGTGCGCTTAAATTTGTTCCTATTTCGTTGTCAATGCGATTACTAAAAGTTATTTTAAAATTCAAATTTGATCCAAATTGAGGAATGTTTAACATCATTAACAAAATCTGGTTTAAGTGAAATTTGCTATATTTTAATCCACGTGCAAAATGTCCAAATGCAAATGGACTAGCAGCCCAGAAATTGGTACAACGCAACGGTTTCAAGTCAATCAGGGGAAAACGAGTTGAGTTGAATTGCAGAAAGAATGTGAAAATTCGCAATTGGAACAATTGGAATGTAAGTCTAAACCGCTCTAAACATCTCTGTCTGATTCGGTCAATCGTCTGTATTCAATCAGTTTTTGTGTTCTCGGTGGCTTTGAAGGCTAACAGCCCCACCGTCACTATCACCACTGCAGTGTGCATGTTTCAATATCAATGTAATTTGAAGTGCATTAATAGTTTAAATGATTCTTCTATCTAGTTCTAAAAGCCTATCGCATTTTCGTCTAAACACCAAAGACTAATATCAGCCTATTTACTTGTTATTTAGACGTCAACACTTTGCTTCCTTCATGTGACTTCGCTCCAGCTTCTGTAAGCATTAAATGACACATTCTCATCTGACCTTATTTCGAATTAAGCAAACTAGCATAGTATTTCCTGGGAAGTTGCCTCTAAGTCACACATGACGCCAGAACTTGGCAATTACTCATTGAAGGAAAAAGGTACTTTTTTCCAAGATACCCACGACAGCACACGTTGCTCTTCTTAAACTTTGAATCAGAGTTGCTGAGACAGGAACAAATAGAAATTACACAAAGAATCTATGATACTGTGAGGTATTTACTTGCAAGCTGTTATCTTTCAGATTTCATGATATTTCGAGCAACAATTTAAAGCAATAGGGTTAAGAAGGTGTTTGCCGTAAATTGAAATTTATCTCGTACTGAAACGTACTTAGTACCATGATGAGAATAATTTATGCTTGATACACCCACAGAAATTGTCGTAAAATAGGATGATAATTTTGATTGGTATCCAAGTCCAGTGAAAATGATACTCTTTTTTCTTTAATTCCAGCCCTTATTCTTGGGATTGAAATCAAATTCGTTGTCATAATATCTATTAGAGTTTATTTAATTACTGGAATCAGAATTAGTGTGAATTTCACTAACGACTGATGCATATTTCTAATTTAACGACACGTCCTTCAACTTTGCTAACGACAATGTGTGTCAAGTTGGAAGCAGTTGGTATCATTGCCATTAGTTCAAATAAAACAATAAATTCATTTAAAGCCTTTGACCATTTTACATTAAATTAGAATAGCAAAGGTAATAGACTGTGAGATCCGTATATGCACAAATCAGTATTTCATGCTTTAATAATACACTAATAAAAAAATAAATTAGGGCAAACGATTTCACTCGAAATTTCAAATCGTAGTTTGGAGCCTTTAGACAAGGAAAAAGCCCTTACGCACGAGGGTCGTTTCAACTTTGATCATTCTTCCGCAATTAGTTCCCAGCTGCTAATCAAGCATTTTTCTATGCTCAAAGAATGTAAAACAATTGAAATTCCAATATATGAATTCGTGAAACATACTCGAACCGTAAGAATAACCGCTTTTAATTATGAACTGCGGAACAGAAACAGTTTTTGGTAACATAAATTGATCTACTGGTAATAACAAGCAGCAAATTGTAAGGCCTAATACACTCGCTACTGCCGAAAAGTTACCTTCTCCTCCCGGCTGGTTAACTATGTACACTTAGTACGTCGCGCATTTCCATTCACCTTTTAGGTTCCTACAAACGCTCCAGAGGGGGAGTATTGTGGCACACTTCGTCGCAGGCGCGCACACTAGGCTTAAGGTGCGCCATGCAGCATCACACAGGGATTGGTTGCGGAGACGCACAGCCAATGACCAATAGAAAATCTGCGTTTGTTTTTTAGTTCGACATTTTGCATGATTAGCTGTTCCTTTTTGAGCACAATTCGCTATCATTATCTGGTGAGTAAATGTTTCATTGATACGTCTCTCTCTTCTGAAGTCTCGGTAATTAGGAGAATCTACCACCGAGGTTTCTGACACTTAAGTCAAGGCTTTAATAAAGTAGCAATCCGCAATAACATGACCTCGTGAAACATTATTGTGCCGGTTATTCCCTTAAAGTTGATGGCGTTAGTGTAGTAATTTTAGAAAGCATCGTGACCTATTACCACCAGGAGCTATTGGAGGTAATTCATTCTGAAAGAAATATGTTTTCAAATTTATCCACAAGAATGGAAATATTCCTAACATTTTGTAATGCTATTTAAGCTTATGGATGTGAAGATTTTCGTTGAAACCGATGCTGAGGTGCGTTTCTCAAGACGTCTTCTTCGAGACATTCGTGAGCGTGGTCGTCAAGTCAACGACATTTTCGTCAGTATTTCTTGTTCCTCAAGCCAGCTTTCGACAACTCTATCGCTCCGACAAGGTCTCGTGTGGATATTATTGTCTCTTTCGAAGATACGAACCTCGATGCGATTGATCTTCTTGTTTGTGGCATTGGTAGACTCCTAAATGAACACTTGAAACGGCGCTGTTCCAGTGTGCGGTCCACGAACGCAACTCCATATGAAGAGGAGCCTCCACTTGCAAGAGCCCAGTTGCACCAGTAATTGCAGGAAGTTGTAGGGTGGACTTTCATCTTTGAATATCGGAATTTTGACTGCTTTAATATCAAATAAATGAGTCAGGAAGAGCTTTTTCATTTCTAAATGTACCATCAGTGCTCATCGGAATGTTGACATTTTAAGTTAACAGAATTATTTTGCATTGAAAATCGAAGTACAATTTGCTATATTAAATCAAACATAAATAAAGTCTCAATATATTTTTATTCAGACTCTTACCCAATTATTATGGTCTGTATCTCAAATTCCAGTAATTTGGAATTGAGGAAATTATAAGGCCATAATTTGTGGAAAAATGAATGAGCTTTAGTGATAACTCTGAATAATATGCATTTGTGGTAAATTAAAGTTGGCATATTCTACAACCTCCATTCTTTTACTGCCTCCTGCATCAGATCAGAAAGGAGTCTAAGGAAATGAGGGCATATGACTATGCGCGCAACATAAGCCGATGGACACCAGGGAGAACACATAATGACTTGATCATAACTTATGACTTGGGGTCGCTTATGACCGCTATTGGTAGACAAATGTGATTTAATAGGACAAGAAGATATACTTAATACTATGACTACTAAAATAATGATGATCTGCCTAGGGAGGAATAAGGAGCATCAAAAGAGTCAACTTGAATAAAGCTTAATTAATTTGCAAGGTGGCCCATTTCAAACTTGAGAGAGTTAGAGTGGGAGAAAGTGTAAGAACGTGAGGAGGCGAGAGAGGCAATTTGAAATTGAGTATGTGAATACGAGGATTATGATATTAGGGAAAATGTGGAATGTCCTCTGACTTTCTCTGTGGTATCTCACTTATGCTTAACGTTATTATAATTCAAGACCATGGAGCTAATAATGTTGTGTCAAATCATCCATAATCCTGTTGATGAAATTGCATCTGACACCAAAATCACACTTCCAATACTAACATCCATTAATTCGTCCGCCCTTACCACATAAGTAGTGTGTTCACTCTACTGGACATAATTAGGCGGGGATGGGAGGAGGAGATTTAAGGTAGCATGCCCACATTTAAATTCTTCAGATTCGAGGTGGGAATATTTCAACAATTTAAAAGTGTAATACCACAAGTGCGGATTTCTGAAGCCATTTTTTCTTTGTCTCGAGGTTGCATTTAATGGGCCAAGATTTGGCTTTCAACAGAAACCACCCTGTGTTATCTCACATTCCAGAATCAAATCTGACAACAGTGCTGCCATGACCTCCACACAAAAGTGAATCAGCCAACATTTTACCACATTCTCTCATTTTTCACTCCTCTATTACGTCTTACATACGCCATATTCTATTTGGAATGAAACTCACATTCGAACACCAAAAAGTACTTTATTTGAACTACATCAAGGTATATTTTATCCAAAATGTACAGAGAGAGTGGGAGGAAGGAAGAGAGAAAGACAGTGATGTGAGTTAAGGGAAAATGAAAGAGGCTTTTAGTAACTAACTGCATCGATTGACATATGAATAGAGTGGTGAGGAGGAAATCAAATGTCTTAGGTAATTTGGTCGTTTCAGAATGTTGGACTATAGCAGAAAAATACAAGTGTCAGTGGAGGCACAAGAAAACCGACGGGAAAACAGTTAGGAGGGAGATAATAGTAAGAAAGAACCATTCAAAAAATTTAATATCACAAATTGAATTAAGAAATAAATCTGCGTTACATAGAAAGATACAGGCATGGATATGTGGGAAAATGAGGCCGACATAGGGGTTGACCACACTGTGCAGCAACTCGTCTGACATCATCGGTAATGTCGAAAACAATTCAACTATCTTCAATTACAGTTCGACTGACAGATATCCTGTACATCCTTGACCTCCGTCCCCAACGCGTAGAGTAAAATGTCAAGCAAAACATGTTCTGAGAGGATTCAGACAGAGCCAGGTGGCACTTTGACACGTTCACAACTGACAACCGATGTAGCTCATGAATTAATCGACACTTCTTCCGATCCCAAAGGTATATCCTACCATCTGCATGAACGCTATAAACGAATCTCTCATTCGCTTGTATAGCTACCACAAATGGCATCCGTTTGAAAGGATCTAAAGAAGTGAAATTCAGTAAATTTGCAACACCCTCACATATCATTCAAGAGTCAGAATTAACTAACCTTTTTGGAAGCAAACACACTCGTTTGCACTTAGGTTGTGCATATACACGTTATCACGCTTGAAGAAGATGATCTGATTTGACTTAAAGTCAACTATGACTTCATCGCCGTCGAAACCAAATGACTTCTCGAGTTCGAGATTATTAGATTCATCCTCCAAGTCGGCAATACTTATTCTTGAATGATTGATAGACACAAGCCATTTACCGTTTAGCTCAACTCGATATGCAGCAAATTCATTTTTTAAAACGGAACAAATTTTAAATTCGCCAGATTTATCAATTTGCATGGAAATTATATTTCCACCCTTATCTGCAGCTACCACATAATCGTTGTAGAAGGCAATGGCATTGATCGACACTAGTGGTCTCCAATGCCAATGTTTCGCAACCGATGTTTGGTCTAAAAGAAAATAATTGAGTTCTTTTTACTTACCGTCAATGACCTGTAGGCATTTGCCTGTCAAAGCATTCCACAATCCAATACTTCCGTCCAAACTGCCACTGACAAATAGACCACTATCATCGTGCCTGTGAGGGACAACAGAATTTCTCGAAACACCAATGCATGTTATTGGTGACTTGTGGAGAGTGAGAGTGCGAAGCCACTCGAATCCACTTCTGGACATCTCATAAATATGAATGAAACCATTTTCCGTTCCCAGTATTAGCAGGTGAGGTTTATTCGTAAAATGCATTATGGCCAATGTTTTTATTGCCAGTGCACGTACTCGACATAAGCGTGTTTCTTTATGGAGTCGATGCAAGTCCACAAAGCAAAGCAAACCGCTTACAAGTGTCATAAACACCTTTTCTCCGTATGTAAGCACAGACTTC
>UZAE01014390.1:0-14793 GCA_900617975.1 Rodentolepis nana | reverse complement strand
TTTTTCAGAGCTAATCTTCAACTTATATTAACCAAAATGGAGAGGAAATATTCTCCTTTAACTGGAGTGCTCAAAGTTTATCACTCTTGCCAAAAAATTAGAGTCAAAATGAGATAAAAGTGAGTTTTTTTGGTATGATCTGCTAAAATTCTTCAAAAGATCTTTTACAAATAGTTGCCAAGGCACTACACATTCAACTAATAGTACCATTTTCAGATAATGACGTTGTGTAAAATATTTGTCTCTAAAATAAACTAATTGGGGTGTGCGATAGACTTACCTCCACGTGGTGCACCCTGGGCAACGTATACTCATACGACAAAAAGTCTATTAACCGGCAGTTGACTCCCGCCTCCAAACTACCATGACCCCATTATATGTCATATTCGACTACTTTCACAGTACTCACCTCACCTTTTTTTACCTTCGTCTTTGAAGCACTTTTCTGTTCCCCCTCCCTCTCGACTTATTTTCCACTTTGATGTTCCTTCCCCTCTGTGAAGCCTGAAGTCAACTAAAGGGCTAATGATAACTATCAAAACGCCTGCCATTTGATATAAATAAATAAATTTATCGACCCTCCATTATGAATGCACTATTCGAGCCAAAGAAATATCAGAACCATCTGGAGTCAAAATTCCGGATGAGATTGCATCTTTAGTGACGGAAACAACCTTTCGGTTCTGTCAACTGCTGTCCACAGATATCGAGTCTTTTGCCCGTCATGCAAAGCGTTCAACGGTCAACATGGATGATGTTTTATTATTTACTCGTCGCAAGCCACTGTTGAATGCCTTCTTGGAGGAAAAATCAGCTGAATTTGATGCAGTAGCCGATGCCAAAGAATCCAATTCTGAATTTCAACCAGCAAAACGAAATAAGTAGACCACCTTAATTAAATAAATAAATAAATAAAATAAACTAATTTTGTGCATGTATGCACAAAAGCAAGGATGGAATTTTTCTTAATCATGATATTGTTGTTGTTGTTGAGGGATGGTGATTTTTAAGTTCTCATAGTTAAATTTAGGCAAGAAAGTACAAATTTGAATTCTTGGTGTGTAAAAAAACATTGAAAAAATGCCGGAGATCCGGTGGTAACACATTGAAGCTGCGACAATCAACTACCTCTCAAAAACTAGAAAGTATTTCATAATTGTTGGTAAGGCAACTTCCTAGGCCGAGATAGAAAGTTAATTATCCGATTAAAAATTAAAAATCAATTTTAAAATTAATTTTTTTTTCACTTGAGAGTAGATGAGGAATACCTAGGGGGATATTTCAAAAAAATGAAAAAATAGGCTATTGACTACACAGGCCTTTTGTGTTAGCGAATTTCATGAAGGACTGGAGATAACTGCCAAAATAAAATAGGCAATATTGCTCTAAAAGGGCCAATTAAATGTACTGTTAGTGGGAATATTAACTCTACTCTAAAGTACAAAATGTGCAGTGTCCAGTTCTTTTAGCTTGAGAAAGGGATTTAAAGGGATGCGAGTTCGTCTAAGGGGGGGGGGTGTCATTGTTACTGGAAGCCGTTTGAATGTTAGAATGACCTTGAGTCAATTGCTCTTTCTCTAAGTGTCAACTAGACACAAAGAAAAGGAAACGCCGCCGATATGAAATGGCGACGACTTCACCCAGTGGGAGTGCATTTTCAGGTATGCTCGGGGAATCCAGCGAGTTAGAAGGGAGGTTTGCGAGTTTCCCACGTCTGGAACAAAAATATTCATTTGGCCTCCTAGTACCTCCACAAGCAGTCCACAGAGCAGTTTCTTCAAATTGTCTGCAGACAGCTTTTTTGCGTGACTCTCATTATACACTATTGGAAAATTAAACATGAAATGACAGGATACTCGTCGGTTCCTTCCCCCCGCCTCCCGGTACTCCTCAGTTGGAGTTTGGCTCTTCCTTGTGTTCAAATGAGTTGGAAAACTTTAAATTATTTCTGATTTTTCATATTCCAGTTAAAATATCACAGACTGACACGCGGCTTACCCCTACAACGCTTCCAATTTCCTTGTTCAAGTTGCTTTTTTACAATAATTGGTGCATTGTGACTTGAGAAAAAAAATTTGTTTTCAAGTAAGCATCACTCACTTTGGATCCAACCCTATGCTCCTGCAAAAAATCTCAAACCAATAAATAATTCAAAGATATCTCGATCGGATTATTTTGACACGGCCATCTGATTCCAACTTGATGCTCTGAAGCGCGCGAGAAGTGATACATTCGATAGCACTTTTAGCGAGTGAATAAAAATGAACCACAAATAAGGAAATTCAACGTACACGAGGATCGCTAATCAATTTGAGGCTATAATGCCTCAAAGCTAAAATAAAAGCAGAAAAAAAGGTATATATATATATATATATATATTGTCGAATGAACTATCACGAAACCTTCTTTTTAGTTTATTAACGGAAACTATTAAACATTAAGCAAGTAAATTGTAGGTATTCGTGAGCGCTCAAGGTATATGACACCCTTGTGAAATTCATGAAGATCAATGATTACTCTTAAACTTCTTAATAATAAGCTAATAACACTCAGAAACATAAAAAAGTTTATGTTAAAAATGACACGACTGACGATACCAATTTTTATAAATCTTCCATTTACTGTCCTCCTTTTGATCATGAATATCAGCTAAGAGAATTAAATTACTTGAAATATTTAAAAGTTCACTATTCCATAATAATTTGGGGTAGCTGGAATTTAGGTTATCTTTAAATAAACCAAAGCCAAGAACAAAAGACTGTCCTACAGTTAAAATAAAGGGACATTGTTTAAATGAAGTGGCGGGCATATAAGTGCGCAAAATGAATGCTATATGAATGAAGTCGTGTGGAGTTAAGAGACTCACGTGAGCAGATTCCGCTCCCATCGTTGGCCAAAGTTTGCCAGACGTAGAGTGGGTGATTGCAGACACATCGCTTGCTAGCGATGGAGGCCTCTGAGGTTGAATTGGGAGGACACGGTCGACAGAATCCTGTCGCGTGAAGAGATTTGTACGTTCCCATTGGACAACCTATACATCAGTTAAAACAGATCCATAAAAATCGCCAAACTGCAGAAGTTTATGGAAAGTCTGGGAACCCTAAACGAAAGACGATTTAACAAAATTTTTTATACACAGTTAAAGCCACTAACATTAGCAATTTTATGCGGTGAACATGCCGAAAGTGATGTAACTGCAAAATAACTGAAGTTCTCCACCCGTAAGTGCGTGAAAATAACAAAAAAATAATACTACTATGATTTTCACTAAGGAGTGTGTTAGACTTACCTCCATGTTGTGCACTCTGGGTAACGTACACTCATTTGGCAAAAAAGTCTCTAAACCGGCAGTTGACTTCTCACTTCCAACAACCATCACCCCCCCACTGTATGTCATATTCGACCCCTTCCACAGTACTCATCTTACCTTTTTCTGCCTTTGTGTCTAACTGTCTCTTTTACTTCTGTGAATCATTATTCTGGCCCTCCTCTCGACTTTTGGTCACTTTGATGTTCTTCCTCCCTCGATGAAACCCGAAGTCAACTAAAGGGCTAATGATAGCTATCAAAACGTCTACCATTTGATATGAATAAATTATCTTTTTAGTCAATAATAATTTACCAATTTTAAAAGTTTAAGAGTTGATTGTTCGTAGCTTTAGCCTCCCTGATTCTAAATCAATAACCCACAAGTTTTATTTCTAATCAACCCCCCCCCCCGTGTGAATAAAAGCGACATTGCAACTATGATGGTCACTGTAAGTGTACGAAAATGGAGGCAATTGGGAAAACATGCAACAGACCATTCCAGNTCACAAAGTCCCAGGCCTGCAGCAACAGAGGTAAAAGCTCTTTAATCATAGTTCAGTTCATAAGTTTGTATATTTGCAACATGGAGAACATCTTAAGAGTATCTAAGTATCCTATATTTCTTTCGAGTCATCTGATTTGTCAAATTTAAATGGCGCCAAAACTGGAAATGCAAAAAAATTTGAATTTCGCCCCAAAGCTCTAGACACCAATTATTCTGAAAAGCATGAAACCTAGGCGACAACCTTAGCCTTGAATGTTATTTTATTCATTTGAAAAATATTTATTTATTTATTTCAAATGGCAGGCGTTTTGGTAGCTATCATAAGCTCTTTAGTTGGCTTCGGGCTTCACAGAGAGGTGGAGGAACATCAAAGTGAGAAAAATTAGAGAGAAGGCACAGAAGAGTGCTTTACAGATGGAAAAGAGACAGACAGACACAAAGGTATGGAAAAGGGTAAGATGAGTACTGTGAAAGTGGTGTAAATGGTAGTTTGAAGTGAGAAGTCAACTGCCGGTTTATAGACTTTTTTGCCGCATGAGTATACGTTGCCCAGGGTGCACCACGTGGAGGTAAGTCAATCGTACACCCCCATTTGAAAAATATAAATAGAGAGATATTTACACAGATACTTTCTACAGTTACTAGCAACTAGTGAGGGAAAATCATTAATTATCATTGCATTTTCAACAGTACAAAGGCCCATTTTACGAGGGACTCGACCTTAGAAATCGACAAAATGTATTACTGCTGGTAGGTGGCAGATTGAGAATCACAGCATTAATAATGATAGAGCTGACTGTTTTGTGACCAATAAGCCGTTTCCTTAATCAGATTAAGATAACGCGAGGAAAATCGATAAAAGACACGAGGAGTTCAGAAAAAAATAGATAAAATCAATGCACAATCGCAATCAGGTCATAAAAAGTCAATGAATCTCATCACCTTCCAGGAAAATAAAAAAGACAGGTGAATAATTTTCCCTTTCAGAAAATTTGCAGTTAGTCAGTTAGAGGTAACGGTAAAAGAGAGGGAGAGTACGGAGAGGAGAATCGAGAAAGAGTTAGGCGTTGGTGTCTCCTTGTTGTTTACTTCATCAAATCTATTGTCTCGTATAGAGTAACAGCCTTTTGTCTGTTGTCCTTTCTCTCACTCTCTCTCTCTCTCTCTCTCTCTCTTTCTCCTCTTCGTTACACACATCACCGGTGGAATAGACGCACAAATATGGGTGTTTCTATTTTGCGTCTCTCTCTCTCTCTTGTTGTGTAGCCATGGCCATACTATACCACATACCCACTTCTACTAAGGTGTGTGTATATTGACCTTGACGATCTGTTCTGTCCGAATGCTGGGTTGAACTGGATTCCGGACTTTTAGAGAGCGCATTTCTGGACGAGAAAGTTGTCCCTCCTAATACTGCACACACACATAGGCCTTGAATTTCTCTCAGCTCTCTTTACTACTAGTGGACATCCATCGTCTTTGGACTCATAAATAAACAACGTAAACAATTTCGTGTACTTATAAAACAAAAGGTCTTTCAGGTGCAGACAGGAATCATTACTCATCGGTCAACTAGTTGTATACGCATCAAGCTGTAGAAGGAAAGAAAGAACCGAAAACCTTTTTTTGCGGAAAATCCACACATTCGACCACTTTACGGAACTTGGTTTTCATATCTTTGTATTCGGCGTATGTAACAGGAGGGGAATAACTCAACAGCATTGCAATATGGAGGCATGAAATCACAAAAAAACATGTGAATTAATTTATATTCTTTAATTCAAGGATGGAATAGTAAAGTTATTCTCAATGCAAGAGACCATGCGTTTCGAAAAAGGCTTTTCTCTCTCCTCACACACACACACGATTCAAGCCACCTACTGCTACTGTATTTAAAATCTTGCAAATTCAAAGAGTCAATGATTTCACCTGAAAAAAGGCGGATTTTTTTTTCCAACAGGGGAGGCCAAAAAAGGTGGCAAAAAATACCAGAGGTAAAAGGAAGTTTGCGCATTTTTTGGTACCTTTATGCATAAAAGTAGTATGTTTGAAGGGCTGAGGAAGGAATGGAGACTAGCAAATCAGCGCGCGCGATATAAAAAGCGCCAGTTGTGAACGCCAATTCCCCCCCCCCCACCCACCCCCACTCATATTAACTTTGGGGGGGGGGGAGGAGGTGACGATAGACTTACCTCTGCGTGGTGCACCCTGGGCAAACGTATACTAATCCGACGAAAAAATCTGTAAATAAGCAGTTCACTTCAAACTACCATGACTCCACTGTATGTCATATTCGATTACTGCCATAGTACTCGGCTCAACTATTTTTCCACCTTTGTGTCTGTCTCTTTTACATCTTTGAAACACTCTTCTGTTCCCCCTCCCCCCTCGAATTTTTTTTACTTTGATGTTCCTCCACCCCTCTGTGAAGCCTTAAGTCAACTAAAGGGTTAATGATAACTACCAAAACACCTGCCATTTGATATAAATAAATAAACAAGTATTTATTTCAAATGGCAGTTCGATGACCCATTCACAACTTTGAGAAGTAGACTGAAAATGTCTGCTTTAGCAGACGTGCGTATTCACTATTACGTCACTGACAAAATAAAGTTGAAAATACTANAAGTTCTCCACCCGTAAGTGCGTGAAAATAACAAAAAAATAATACTACTATGATTTTCACTAAGGAGTGTGTTAGACTTACCTCCATGTTGTGCACTCTGGGTAACGTACACTCATTTGGCAAAAAAGTCTCTAAACCGGCAGTTGACTTCTCACTTCCAACAACCATCACCCCCCCACTGTATGTCATATTCGACCCCTTCCACAGTACTCATCTTACCTTTTTCTGCCTTTGTGTCTAACTGTCTCTTTTACTTCTGTGAATCATTATTCTGGCCCTCCTCTCGACTTTTGGTCACTTTGATGTTCTTCCTCCCTCGATGAAACCCGAAGTCAACTAAAGGGCTAATGATAGCTATCAAAACGTCTACCATTTGATATGAATAAATTATCTTTTTAGTCAATAATAATTTACCAATTTTAAAAGTTTAAGAGTTGATTGTTCGTAGCTTTAGCCTCCCTGATTCTAAATCAATAACCCACAAGTTTTATTTCTAATCAACCCCCCCCCCCGTGTGAATAAAAGCGACATTGCAACTATGATGGTCACTGTAAGTGTACGAAAATGGAGGCAATTGGGAAAACATGCAACAGACCATTCCAGACGACTTCTAGACGTAGACGTCGAGCCGGTTGAGTGTGAAAGATGGTGCCCAATAACTTCGCCTGCCCACAATGATGCTTCGGCCTGCTACCCCACCTGTGTTTACCTAACCGGAATTCCTATGAATCACACACTATTAAGCCAATGCACTTAGTCATCGCAAACGGTTTTCATGGGTTCATGATTTAATCCTCCAATGACCTTTACCTGATTTCACAGTTTCATTCAACCAATCTTTAAAATAATGATTTTAAAAAATGCTCTTAGGAAGTTCAGCAGACTAATTTCTTTTGAACTCCTGAATTCCTCTTCTTTCACCCACTGGAGTATCGAGTATGCTAGTTTCTCACACTCAAGTCCACCTTCTTTAAGTCGGAGTAGGTGTGGCTTAGATTGGGAACAACTTAAAAATCGCTAAATGTGTATAATTTTCAAAAGAAGTTTACCAATCTCACTAAACCCATTTTACCGGAATTATATTCCCTTACAACAATATATTTAATGAATTTTTGTCTTTCTCAAAGCATGCTCACACATGTCATTTGTTTACTCAGCTCAGAACCAAAATTATTTTGGGGGCAATGCGTTAGGTGCGTCCAGTGTGATATCATCTCCCTTAAACGCAAAAAACAAATGTTTTTACCTGTCCCTTCCTTCGAAGATTAAATTCGCAAGTTATTAAGAGGTTAGAATAATTTCAACGTTTTCGTTAAGTTGTTTGATTATAAAGCCATTTGTCACCGGATATTGAAAATCATATGGTGAACGACCTTAATTTGATATTTAGCTTTACACGGGGTGTACGATAGACTTATCTCCACATGGGGTACCATGGGCAACGTATACTCATACGGCACAAAAGTCTACTAACCGGCAGTTGACTTCTAACTTCAAACTACCATCACCCTTCTGTATGTCACATTCGAATACTTCTACAAGTACTCAGCTCACCTTTGTGTCTGCCTCTTTTACATCTTTGAAACACTCTTCTGTTCCCCCTCCCCCTCTCGACACTTTTCACTTTGATGTTCCTCCTCCTCTCTGTGAAGCTCGTAGTCAACTAAAGGGCTAATGATAACTATCAAAACACCCGCCATTTAATATAAATGAATAACTATTTAGCTTTACATTTTTATTTCGTAAAGCTTGAGGCAATGATTTAGGTAAAAATGAATTTATTGCGAAATACTTCCTACCGTTTTGGACGGGTAATTTGAGTTGACCAAGAAATTAACAATTGAGTCACTGTGACAAATTGGAAAGTGGACTATTGACGACTGGAAACGCCAATTTGTGCTTTTTATTTGGAACAAAGCAAATAGCACTTCAATTTGAATTGATTCCGAAGTTAAACCCAAAATTTCATAAAATTTGTGAAGCAACACCGTCCACATAATTCCAAGTGTAAAGCATAAGTATGAACTCCCCATAATTGAACGTAATTTTATCCTTCTTTATGCATATTTGAAGTAGTGATATTTTTAACAGTTTTGCTTCACCTATGAATCCAAATTATTAATTAACTATTAAAACAAATTTGATTATCCACATTTGTTAATGGGCCATGACTACATTGCTGCAAATGGGTGTTTTTTAGGATCTCCCTTTCTAAGAAATTAACTCTGCGCCAACTTTGTGGGTGGCAATTCAAATGTCATGCTAGGATCAAACTGTCTGCCCTCTACAAACACCCATCCATCGATCTAATCATGAACCCCCAATCAGCACCTCCGCCAATTCTGACTGCAAATTGTTTAATTAATGAAATACATAATTTACTTGGTGGAATAAAAAGGATACACCACCCGGAAAACTTAATAACTTAGTGTAGATGTCTATAAAAGTTCCACCAAATAAGTTACAATTCAAAAGAAGTTATTTTCAAATCTAATGAAAAGCTCTCGACAGATCAACTGTCAAATTCTGCATAATCGTTACAGACATTATTTAGCTGCTCGGGATTAAATGGATTTTCTTGAAATCGCGTCAAAACTGTTTTGTAGGATTTTAACATTGTAAATCAATAATCCTACTGCAAAATTACTTTTTTGATCTGTTTCATCCACATTTTATCCTGTTCACAAGAAAGCATCTCATTTTCGTCAGATAAAAATTTTATGTTTTGGCAAAGATTGCAATGAAGACAGAAAAATTCCAAATTTCAACACATAATACTATTAATTTATCTGGCATTTTCATGCAATATTTGCAACCCAGTGAGCACAAAGTGATTATCGATTATTAATAAAGCTTTGACGATATTTAAGACTACGCACTGTCTCACGATGACTCACCGCATTCAATACGGATTTGTACACTTGAAAAGATTAAAATTTCATGTTTTCTATACTTTCGGAATATTTTCCCCAGAATGAAAAAAATTCTTTTCAGTGGCTTTAATTTGGTGATTTTTGATGTTTTGTGATATAAATCACTAAGTGAATTTAATTTAAAAGGAAATCTTTAAGCACTCCTAGAATACGCAAAGATATGGGAGATTAAGTAGTAAATCTGCTGCAGAATTAGACCAACCCTTGAGAAATGGATGCTCTTAGCTTGATTTATGTCCAGTCTTAATCCCCCTATTTTAGACAAGTCAAGTAATTAAAGCATCAGATATATAAATAATTGAGAAGATAACGATATTCATGTTCCCTCTTCAAATCCTTATTACAATCGAAAACCTCGTAGAATTCTCCCTAATCACCCTGGCGAAATACTCAACATTAGTAGGATTCCTTTATTTTACCTAATAGAACTTGTGTCAGTCAAGTTGAAGCAGTCACGATTTTCCCATTTTATCCCATTAGAGCCTCTTTTAGCTTCCAATAAAGTGGAGAGCAATTTAGACAAAGAAGTTCTTCAGTGTTCCGCTTCAATTTATGGTGATGTTGTTTCAGGGCGCATTATACCACCCATAAAGCCAAACGCCCCCCCCCCTCCCACCCACCCCCACCCCACCCTCGAGATTCCACAATGTATACAAAGGCACGAAAAGATTAATACCTTGAGTTTAATGCCTTCTGGAAGGAAGTGAAACCTTGTGTGTGTTCTAAGGGAGTGGAAGTAATTCCAAATGATTTAACAGACTGTGAACTTAATATACAGCAGCTACATCATTTGGTCATGTTTCACTCAAAACTTCGTAGAAATAGAACGATTTTTGTGACAGAAAAGCAAAGAATCAGGCATTCAAGTGGGGACGCATTTGAATAAGTAAAGTGGATCTTAATTTAAAGATGGAATCATCATGCATGCCAATCATATCCGAGGTCATGAAATCGCTATCCATAGGTCAATATCCAGTAAGTATAAGCTAAAACAAATCAACTCGCTAGACGGTAGCAAAAGACTTCCAATTAGAATAGGTCCTGGAAGGCTTCGATGAGAACAGTCAAAACAAAAATAATTTACAGCATCAGACTTTACTAGCTTAACAGTCTGTTTTTGAACTGAACCCACTAATCTTACCTTAGTATCATTTATGACTTGCCGAATCGCGAAACAACAAAACTAAAACCTTCCTTTTACTTATTCTGTCAGATCAAGGTCACATATTGATGTCCGGCTGATGATCAACTGCACGAGACATACAATTTAGGTATATACTCACTTGAACAAAGATTTTCCTCAACGGAAGATTCATAGCCTGGGAGACATTCACAAACATTATCCTGCAGAATATGCCACTGGCCGTTGGCTTTGCAGAAGGATGGCTTCAGGCCTTGAGATTGATTTGAGGACTCGAACTGATTAACCTCCGATTGACTGGCAATTGTCGGCTCTGCACCGACCACGCAGTGACCTTGAACTTCACGGACTTCCGCGTCGTGACCCGCCGGAGTCTCTGGCAGAATCATAAATCTGACCTGCATGTAAAAAATAACTTTAAATTAAAAATAATAATTAAATAAGTAATGAATATTAAAAAATTTATAAAATTAAATAGGAAAAAGCGGATTTCTTATTACATACATTTTAATTATGTTATGGAGTGGTAATTTCGAATTTAATAATTAAATCCATTAATTATGTTTTCCTAATAAAATATATCTCAAAATTATTAATGCACATTTATGTTGGAATTAAATTTTGCTACAACAGTTGTAAACAATGCGAGTTATTTTATCGTTGAATGACTTTTTTTCACGGTGTGGATAAAAGGTGACCGAAAATGAGATTTCGTGGCGAGTGGTTCATCCCGAGGGAAATTTTGGCGATTTGATTAGTCTGCATAACTAATGAACGATCTATTCGTTCGATCATTTTTGTTTTTTGCTTCACTATTGCGTGTTGAGGGGACTAATAGTATGTCATAGTTGGAAACTTTTGTCAACAATTCGGAATTAGATATTCTGATAAAATTAGTTGGGCTTTTGCTTTAAGCAAAGCTATGCCAGAAATAGCTCCACTCAAGGAATATAAATGTTCAACTTGAAGACTTGTTTAAATGGGCTTAAGTGATTAGTTAACCGTCTTCTCCCCTGTTTAGATAGACAGATACAAGCTAATCTGATATTCCAAGTTACCTATTTATGGTAATTACCTATTTATAAACATTTCTGAAAGTTGCACACCAATTTATCGCTTGCACTTGAGGTAATAAAGATAGCTTCTTTCTACTAAGCGATGAGAGTATGAATGAGAATAGTTTTTTCCATAGCAAGTAAATGATTTTTTGTAGCAAAATCGATTTCATATCACACCAATTACTCGTTAGCGTTTGGGCTCTGTAGTAGATTCTGCTCGTCTGGTAATACAATTCAAGAACCTTGAAACAGAAGGAGAGTTGCTGGCAATAAAGTTGGAAATTGAATCAAAAGTAGAAGAAGAAAAAGTTGGAAAAAAATTATCTTTACTTAGATTATGGGCGTTTGCTTAATCTCCTAACCGTAAAAGGAAATACATGGACCCACCAGAAATTGAAAAGAAAGGTTTTAGAAAAGCAGTTACTTGAATCATCTTGGCCATCATCCAGTTTCACAATTTATCATCTAATTTGAGTTTCATTGCACAAATATCTGCGAAGCTACGTTTTTCTGCACTATTTTGGTCAATAACGATGTCGCTATAGGTAATTTAATTAAATTTGGCTTTAAATAATGCTCAGGCAAAAATGTAACTTTCCTCTATAAGAAAGTTTTTAGTAAATACTAAATGAATGAAAATTAAGAGAAGTAAGATAATGAACAATTTTAAAGTGAAACAAATGACGTTAAAACCCTCTTGACACTCGTTTTTAGGCGTAAATTAAAAGAAATGATTCTTCAGAAGAAATTTTACAGTTGAAACTAACTCCCCCCCTCTATCTCACCTTCTTGGTATCAAAATTTTTTTACTGATTTTTTTTCATATTTGTTGAGCATTTAACTTACTTAGTTCTTGTTTCAGCTACATTAAAAAACTTAACCAATGTATTTGGAAATGGGGTAAAAAATTTCTCTCCTGTTTAAAACTCTATTGTCAAATTAATATCTAATTTTTTAGTTGAATTATGTCAATTCAAGTGATCAATACAGTAAATAATATAAACAAAAAAAAGCGGAAGTACCTTTGAGATCAATTTCAAATTTAAAACTTCTCAAAGATGCGAGAATATATATATCGACTACTAAAAAGGCACATTTTGCTCACTACATATAAATAATTCCACCAAATACTTACTATCAAACTCCGCAGTTAAATCGCCAACTTTCTGGTAGGTTTCTCATTATCGATGTCTTCTTTAACTGCAAACCGACTCAATTGCCGAAATTCTACCCAACGGAACTCAAAATGTGAAAAATTCCATCCACCCCCGCCCCGCCTCCGAAACATTTAGTGCCTACTGATTTAAGCGCACCCTTTCTGAGGATGAAATCGGAAAGAAATGGAGAATAAACTCGAGGATGAGATTAAAATACGCATCACTGCGGAAGTGAGAAAATGGGGGGGAAGAATTAATGGATTTTCTGGTTAATTGGAAACTCTACCTTCAAGCTTTCACTCCTTGCTACAACTACAATTTGCCAACATGACACTCAACACACGTCTCTCACCTTGCATAGTTGGCTTATTAAGATCCTATCGCATTCAATAAATTTGCATGTTTACTCAGAGAGAGAGAGAGAGAGAGGGAGGTGAGTACTAACATGGCTTACTAATAGGGTCCGTGGATGAGTGGAAGATTCGAAGAATTTATTTTAAAGTAAAAAAAACATATGATACGTTCAATTAAAAATGCTCCATTCGTTCTAAAGTAAATGTCCTAGAGAGTTGAACACGAGTAAAGAACTATGAGAGGGAAATTTAGTATTTGAATGAGCTCATTTCTACGATATATTTACCACCAATCAATACTTTTGATCGTTCAAATTAATCTCGTTAAGTGTGCACAAAATGGCCCAATAGGTGGAAATATGACACTGTGGAGCAAATATTAGTGTAAAACAGTGGTATTATTAATGCCTCTTATATTAGACTCGGATCAATAACATTTGATATGAACACATTTCTTAATGAAAAGCAAAATGCAAAAAATATTGACGTTGACTTATCTTCATCAATAAGATTTTTGTAAGAGTTGATTCCACAATGTACCAAGAGCTGGTCCTTTATGAATAGATTCTCAAGCTTTTGTGAATTTGATTAATGCGATCTATTTAAATTGAATTATGGCCAACTCGAGGATGATAAGGGGGCATACTTATTTCTGAATGCTTCTTCAACTTTGCATCCTATTTGAAATGCTCCTAAGCCATTTTGGCAGGCTGTAACTCGTAAATAATTTTTCCATCGTGTTTGCCAATTACAGCTTATGTGTACCTTTGAGCTCATTTGTCCAATTTTTTTCAGTGATTTATATGGTTTTCGATAAGTGGCCTGAAGGTAATGTGCATGTATAATTAAAATTCAAAGTGTTTGCTTATCAATATTTGTGAAGGCATTGAGAATCATACTCTGAATAAATATTTAAAATAACAGGACTGTTGAAAAAATTATAAAATCGGTATGGGACTTTGTTTAGAGACCCATTGGCATTTTTAAGTGATCAATTTATATTGTTTGGCTGTTTTAATGGGAGAAGTTGAAAATTCCTACTTTTACACCAGAATCTGTTGAGACGGTTTCTTAATCACTTCAAAAAAGGTATGTTTTATGGGATAATTTCGACTAAGTACTTGAATCGCTTTATGAAAGAGACCTTTAACTACCATAATCTATAATATAATCATAAATTCCCAAATTTCTGCAAAAATATGAAGAAAATTTGAATAGTTGCAGTCTTTGACAGTCATTGTAGTCGTTGCTGCTGTTCGAAATCTGGCGTTATGCCAACTACGCTCTAGAACACGCGTTAATCGGATCAAATTATGGGTCAGAAGAGAGTTAATTAGTGAGACAACCAGTCGCTTAGGCTTCTCTCACAAGAAGCAAGTGACTAAGAGAAGAACACTGGTTGCATTAGTCTCCAAGCTGATGTAAGATAATCAGCATTCAAGGGATCTTTATTGTCCTAAATATGAACAATCGACTAGTGTGAATAGAAGTTCAAGCTTTCAAAGAGACTATTTGAAGTTCAATATTAGATGACCTTTTATAATTATGATTTGAATAAAGCGAAGTATAATCGCACCCCACTTCTAGCCACTTCTCTACCACAGTTGAACCGTTCAATTTCGCCTTTAACCGAAAAGGGATTAGTAGAAAATTTCAAATCATTTGACTATTTTCAACTTTAATTCCGAAAAAAATTTGAGAATTATGGGGG
>UZAE01014389.1:0-11282 GCA_900617975.1 Rodentolepis nana | reverse complement strand
CCCCACCCACCCACCCACCTACCTACCTCCATCCCACTCTCACTCTCTCTCCCTCCCTCCCTCCCTCCCCCCACGAATTCGGTGAGTTGAAAGTAGCCAAGGGAATAGAACATCTGGAGGACACAGATTATAGCTGTAAGTGTGTCGTGAAGCCATAACTCAATCGGTGTAGGGCATACCAATGATGATTTACATTGGAACTAGTTGATATAATTTACTCTCAGTAGCTAAACCTGACCTGATTTTTTGCCAGAGGAGTAATTGATGTTCGTACGACATCGATTCGCTCCTCTTGTGTACACTATATGGAGATCGTGACACATTTGGAGTGGTACAGATGTACGATGGAGATTTGCTTGACCATTGATTGAAGTAAATCATACTCAAATGGTCATCTCATAAAAGGGGTTTGCCACGTAGATTTACATAGGCTCCATACATAGTCGCGAAGTTCGTCTTGTCTTGAATGAAGTTAATAGAATGTAACTCATTTCTGGGGTAACAGATTTTACTTCAGCAACCAAGTGATTGTGTCAGAGTTTCTGTTTTTTTCATTATTGAACTGTCTCCACCATATCACAATAGTTATGCAAGACTGTTTTTATTTGAAGGCCAAGTGCGAACATTTTTTAAGAATAGCCAAAGTCTATATAGGAGATATTTTTACCTTCAATTGTTTCTTTGTTTAAGTTAAATTAATTTTGTCAGCTGCTTTAATAGCATCGGTAAAACTCTAACCCGATTTTTTCTCCTTGTGCATATGTGGCAGGTAAGAACATTCGGCAGTCATTTAACCCTCCCCCCCCCCTCATTTGATCAATGAAAAATGAATATACTAAAGCCAAGTTCAACTTATGATCTGATACCTTTTGTTTAAGCCCCTGGCTCCACTAACTCCTCTCCATTGGTACTAGACTCGTGATTGAAGGCGCCATTGATACTTGAAACATGCTTAATACGTCTATTGCCTTCGCCTGATACTACCAAAACTCATCAAATCGGTGGCTGTGAGACACGCGTGAGTGGGGTTGGGTGCAATTTTCAAAAAACTAATTAGGGCATTAAAGGGTTAAGTTAAGTGAACCTTAAAGACCTCTCCTGCGTATAATTGGCCTTTAGGTGAACGCACACTCGTATGTGAGCGTTGAAGTAGGGATAATTACTACATTAGGTGAGCTAAAGGTGTTAAGACACATTTTGCTTCCTTTAAAAGTTTAAATCTCCTTTCATTCGTCTAAGTCATGGGAAAGAATAACGTTTATCACCTTAATTTACGCTGAACATCAAAGTAAAGACTATGGGTACTGCTCACTGCCCCTCCTAACACTCTGAAATGACACTGATAAGAGTTGGAGGATCTCATGGAGATAATGAGGCTACTGTTATCAAAAAGCAATAAAACAGACGATCTGACTTGATGGTTCTCGCACGGCAGTTTTAGCTGAAAATCTGCCTTAGAGCAGTGTTGGGCATCTTGGCATTGGAATCTGACTTCTTCAACTATAATGAACTGAAATTTCCAGCCTCTATTATGAAGCTTGGACTTAATGAAGACCTTCGCCACTGCAATCATATACAAGCGTCAATAAGATCAACTTCTTGCGGGAAAGCCACAAATATTTCTTTAACGAAGTGATTAGATTGAATTTAAACGCCTACGAGGAATGGCTGACAGGTGTCCAGGCCAAACGCATGCTTGACTTCCGAACTACTCCTCCCTAGATCTTATTCAGCGGCGCCGTGGAGGCAAATATTAATCTCACTGCCAGTATTGCACAATTCCAATTAACAGACCCTTCCCAGTGAAAGTGTGAAATCAGCTTGCTTCAGGTTCCGGTACCAGATGGGTCGGCAATAGACACTAATGGGAGTCATTTTGAATGGAATACCTTGGCATTACATGGTTTCTTTATGCATTGCCTTTCTATTAAATCTATTCAATTTCGAATTGTCCTATTCCTTGTGAGACTGCATGTTGCCACATAATACCAGATAGGCAAACTTTCTCTTTGACCCACTTTCATGAAATGAGGTCAGAACCACTTCACCTTTAAGGAGCTCTCCCGTGCATCAGATTAAATTGTGGTTCGCTTGTCAAACCTGTCAAGCGGTAAGACCTGAGTCCAAATTAAATCACCTGCAGACACATGCCTGAGGGGAGGTAAGTTGATCAGCAAGAGAGATTAGATTTATGTGCACACAAAGAGCTTGAGTGAGGTAACTGAAATTGCATTCCATAAAAATACATTTTAAATTGTGGGTAATTGGACCATTTAATTCTAATTAATTAAATAATTAATTAACGAAACAAATGATAGTGACCAATTGTCATCTACCAAAGCAGTTTAATCAGAAAGTTTTCTACATGCACATAGAACAATTAAACCGACCTTGAGTTAAATAGGGAAAAACCAATACGATTAATAATTATCCGCTCCCAATACTAAAATTGTAATCCGCCAAATATCTGCTAGGGACATGTCGTCTTCTCCGTTACTAATCATGATGAACAATTTAGCAATAGGATAGATTCTTCTTACTTGAAGATAATCAACCAGTAGACGCTGAATTTCCCAGATTAACATTTTCTGTAGCGCAGTGAACATATCCCGAATTTTGAACTTTGAAACATGAACTAGCCATTTAGAAACCTGGAATTTACTTTGATCGATTTCATTTGCATCCCACAAAAAATGAAATATTGCGATATTCTGTTTTACTGAGGATAACAATACAATCACTTAAATCTATATTTTCAAACGTTTTAGGAGGCTAAATAGTAGTTTTAGATATCTGAACAGGCATCTGGGATTCATATTCTCGGAACCAACCCGAAGAGATAAGTTCACCTGATTTTAATTGCAGTAAACCTCAGATAGAACAAGTTAAGTCCTGTGGAGATTTGGTGTTGGGACTATCCATTTATAATTTTGAGCATTTTCAGATATTGGTTCTCCTTGTGATCACACAAAAAGACGATGTAAACTAGGAAGCCGTGAAACTACAAGGGAATACACGTCTCCACTCACAAAACTCAGCGCGCTTGTCCCACAATTTTATGGGAACTAGTCTTCTACACGTGCGCTCCAGAATTAATTTTTCTTTTCGTTGAAAATAATCGCCATATTTTGACTTACGCTCCATTGGGTATGTGTGTGCGATACTTAAACCCACGCATCTTTAAGTTTTATACTCACATATTAAGTCGATCATTTTGTTGATTTAATGGAATTCCTGTTCCCCTTCAGAAGGACCAATACGACTTACCTTATTGGGTAATGGTTGTTGGAATATTCACAAAACCATGATAGGTGCGTCAACTTTGTCATACACCACTTATATAGTCGTTTGTTGAATGCACTTATAATGGTCTCTCATTAAGGAAGGTTGTCGTCATTCCTTTAGCATATATTTCGTGTGCAGCGCATTAATGCACGGAGTGCATACTTATTTGCCCAACTTATTTTGTTATTTGTTTGTTAAACTACCCCAGAGGAGAGAATGGAAGCTATCATATTTCCCTTAATAATTATTATAATCATTGTCATTCTTGTGCATTAATTTCATTTGAATGTTGTAACTATCTCTTTAGGATTCAATAATGAACCGCTTTTGGTATTTGCTTGGAACTACATGCTCCCAAGTGGAGATTTGCAAAGTGTGTGTGGAAGAGGAGGATTATGGCCTTACAAACTTTTTTATTTAATGCCTAAGTAGATTCAATAGTGTGATTAAATTGTAACTTAAATTATGGACATCCGAAATTGCATCTGTCTAGTGCTCAAACGAACCCGTGACTACGAGAATAGCTTCGAAATTGTACTACAAGGGGAGACGGATTTAATTCGTAAATGGGCGGAAAATGTTAGGTGGTTGGCTGGAGCAACAGAAATTAAAGGCCATTCACCCTAAATAGTGCTTATTATTATCTTCGATGAAATCAGCAATTATTCCATTCTCAGTCCCTTCCATTTTTGTCTTCTAGAAAGGGACCTCCAGTGAAACAATTTCTTAAAAGGAACCGAATTGGTTGAAATAGGACAATTGTGACATTAGATTTGATGAGGTTTTAAGGAATAAGAAAAAAATTTTAATCTGTTCAAAAATTTCTTCGTGTTGGATTATTCGGTTCTTTCAAATGAGTACAAAATCCACCTAATTTCCTCCAGACTTGTGGACGCTTTAATGATGAGAAAATCAATTAAGGGCTCCGTAATAGTTAAGTTTCTTTATAGCTCGAAGCATAAAAAGGAGTCAAAAATGGTGAGCAACGCGTGCAGGAAATTCCATCAACTCCGATATGTTACTTTCACGGTTTGAGGCAGCGTTAATTGCATCAAAATCGCACGCAAAATTAATGGATCTGATATTGAAATGGAGAGTTTAATGACTGTCTGTATGACATGATAATCAAAGCACTTTGTGGTGTTACTAGTCTTCAATGGCGCTTAGCGGAAGTGTGTTAATTGCCTACTTTTAGTAACATCGAATGACAGTTGTCCACGCACGAGTTGCTACCTTAATGTCGGAAAGCATTAAACAGAATTATTAATGGGAAGAATTGGTAAAAAGTGAATGCTCGTCTCAATGATAAGCCAGACGGCCGTAGAAACCACTTCTTAAAATTGGACTAGTTTGGGTTTTTCAGAGGCCTTTACTTTGTTCTTCCTTCTTGTGCACCACAAAGGTTAGCTGAACACCAATAGCAATGGAGCATTATCTAAAAACTCAGTTCAAAACCTTTATATAAGTGTTCAATCACAATAAGACAAATATATGGAGCAGAGATTTCATACATGATTTTAATATATCTCCGAAAAACTGTGTTTATGATGTTAGTTGAGTTAGGAATTTCATAGGACGCTCTTACGGTTGGACAAAGCACAGAAAATTTCAAAGTCGATTAGCCCTAGGGGTTCGAAATTTCGTGCAGTTTAGTTATGCACCCTCGATAACTTCATCAGTGCTTATTTATGTCATTGGTCAAGACCACACAAGCCCTAACAATTTAGTTCAAAGTCTTGAACCTCCGATTCAAAAATTCGCTCAAGACTGAAGAATGAACTAAGCTGTGAATATGGATTGTACGAGGGACAAAAGTAGACCCAAAGCGAAAAATAGAGTTCTCGTTACTGGAACCTAGACTTATAAAACTCTTTGAAAAGTCAATTTCTTTTAGAAGTTAAGAATATCCAGTTCAACGGAATATGGAAATTCACTATAACACTATTTCAAGCAATTTGTTAATTATTGAGATTTTACTTAGTGTTTAATGAAGTTTTCCAATAAATCAAGCATTTCCGTAGATACCTGGTATTTGCCATTGTGTTTGAAATGACGTGTGTCCGAGCAACCTATCTATAAAGTCAAATTCCTAGTCCAAAGGTTGTTTATTCCTATGTGAAGAGGTTGGCTTCCTGATGTGAACTTGACGCTTACTACTGACAAAGTCATTTTTTCAACCGCTTAAGGGACTTTTTCGCTAGAAAATATTTATTGAGTCACATAAAGCCATGACCTTTCTGAAATCAGCCCATATCATTCACTCCCTGTCAAATTATCATTTTAATATGAATTACTTAAGCAATTGATAATTAATTAGCCGATCCAATAAAGAAAAGTAAGTAGAATGTACTGGTAAATTGATTTATATATAAGAAACTAGTTGGGCATTTTTTATGCTTATTGGGAGTGGAGGGGATGGGAATCTTATCTACTTGACAAGTGTCTGCGGAAGGAGACTCGTGTAAACAGAATGTAAAAGTCGTCTAGACACTGATTTATCGCCTCTACCGATCAGTTGGAAGGAAAATGAGAAAAGGGCCTTTAGTTGTTGAGTTATTTTTGACAAGGTATTCAATCCATATTTCTTGAGAAATAAATTCTTCACATGGATATTAATTTTCCTCCCAAGAAGAGCCTTGTAGGTAGAGATCAGTTAGTAAAGTAGCTTTTATTACCAGGCTTTAGCAAATATTTTCGTAATGTGTGGAAGATAATTCGAAGTGATGATACCAGGACACAATATACATACCACTTCGTTATTATGCCATACATTTATTTATATCAAATGGCAGGCGTCTTGATGGTTATCATTAGCCCTTTAGCTGACTTCAGGCTTCACAGAGGGGAAGGAACATCAAATTAAAAAACGTCGAGATGGGGGAGGAACAGAAGAGTGTTTCAAAGATGTAAAAGAGACAGACACAATGGTAGAAAAAGGTGAAGTGAGTTACTGTGGAAATAATCAAATGTGGTATAGAGTGAGGTGATGGTAGTTTGAATTGAGAAGTCAGCTGCCAGTTAATAGACTTTTTTGCCGTATGGGTATACGTTGCCCACGGTGCGACATGTGAGGGTAAATCTATCGCACACCCCTATTATGCCATACATATTTTTGGAATGATAAATCAAATGTATTTCAATAAAATTTGACAAGAAATCTATACGAATGCATGAAATGCAAATTCAATGTTCAAAATCTGCCTTTTGTTCATATTTTGTGATTAAATATTTCCAGAAAGTCTTTGAAAAACACAACAAATAATGATTAAGCCACATTACTGTTTACAGTTAAATGATTATTTCAAATAAAATGGAACTGATCCCATAATGGTGCCATTTAAAAAGTGCTTCAAAATTCAGCATGCCAAAGCATGTCGCCCACTAAATATCACTTTGCAGTTAAAGTTAGGTTTATCCTCCACATTTAAAACTAGAACGATGTTTAATAATGGGGTGCGCGATAGACTTACCTCCACGTGGTACACCCTGGACAACGTATCTTAGTACGGCGAAAAGTCTATCACTCGGCATTTGATTTGAATTCGATTTATTANACTCTCCGACATAGCCGACTGGCCAAGCCGTTGGTGAGTGTAGACTACGTACCGGACACGATTGTTTGGTAAAACATCTTCACAGATTGGGAGTATACACTCATCCCACATGCCCTCTATTCTACAGGAGAAAATGGAGAAGACCCACCTGATTCGGTGTTCATCAAGAGGAAATGGAGAAGACCCACCTGATTCGGTGTCCCACTCTAAAGACAAGGACGGAAAGCCAGAGATACTGGGAAGCAACTAAAGACAACGACGGAAACACAGAGATACTGGGAAGCAAAAAGACAGCTAATGAATTGCTATTAATTAACTGCTATATATGTCTGCTATTAATTAACTGCTATAAATGTCCCCACCCTTCCTTGGGGGAAGCTGAAGTCAAAGTTAAATTGCGAATGATACCCCTCCAATGTACCCCCCACCCTTGGGGAAGCTGAAGTCAAAATTCGGAAAACCAGAGATACTGGGAAGCAAGAAGACAGCTAATGAATTGCTGTTAATAACCGCTATAAATGTACCCCCCCCCCCTCTTGGGGAAGCTGAAGTCAAAGATTAAGGCTATAAATGTACCCCCCCCCCCACCCTTGGGGGAAGATGAAGTCAAAGTTTTTCCGCTATTTTAACCGCTATAAATGTACCCCCCCCCCCTCTTGGGGAAGCTGAAGTCAAAGATTAAGGTAAGCAAGAAGACTGCTAATGAACTGCTATTAATTAACTGCTTTAAATGTACCCCCCCCCTCTTGGGGGAAGCTGAAGTCAACATATGTACCCCCCACCCTTGGGGGAAGCTGAAGTCAAAGCTACGCTGCTATTAATTAACTGCTATAAATGTCCGGGCTAATGAACTGCTATTAATTAACTGCTATAAATGTACCCGCTAATGAACTGCTATTAATTAACTGCTATAAATGTACCCTCCACCCTGGGGGAAGCTGAAGTCGAAGTTTAAGGGCCAATGATAAATTTCATAAAGCCCCCCATTTGAAATAATGATAATAATAATAATGTTTAATAATTTGGTGAAAGAGCGGCCGACCATGCACAGCTTTTTAAAAAAGTTGACATCGACAGTAAAAACAAATTTTTGTCAATAGGATGGCATATATGCACGCTAGGAAACTTATTAACCGACGTTTGTCAAAGACGAGAATCATTTTGCCCACCAACGAAATATACTCTACTCAACCTAATGGTGATCACCAACCTAAAGTAACGGAAAAAGTATACGTCTGTCTACAGTTTGCGGGTATCTAGGGCTCAGTAAAAGTAGAGCCATTTATTGAACCGAATTTAGCTTGTCAAAAGTACGATGTGTCTAGACGCTTTGTTTTCAAAAACGCCTTCCTATTGCGAGACCAAGAAAAGGGGATTTTGAATTCTGCGGATATTTGTATTCTCTTACACGCAGCACATTTCTGCATTTAACCCTCAAAGTCTTGCTCTGTTTATATTTAAACATACGTATAATTGTAGGAATAGAAGACAAAAGGATTCCCTTCTCAAATGATCCTTTCACTCGGACTAGATCAATTAGATGTCGGTTAACATATTATCGTTGGTGAAAGTGGGAAGCATTTGGTTTTTTATATTACTTTGTTTTATGGCATTTGCCTATATTTACACGTGGGATCCGGAAGTGTGTGATTATTATTTATTTTAGGCACGGAGCTAATGATAGGGAAAACTGATACACATCGAGTCCATTTTTATTGACGTAACCAGTTACTAACTACCTTGACTTCAAAGTACATTATGATGATTTAGAATCTTTGGTTATGAGAAGAAACCTTCGAAATTGGAACATTTAACATCCGAAATTCAAATAATGTTTTGGTTGATATTTCTTGTCAATAAGAAGTGGGATTTATACAAGTTTTAGATCCCAGATTACCGCCTTCCCAGCGAGTGGAATAAATAAAAATAAACAAAAAATTGTCTAGACACTACTATAATTGGAAAGCTATTGAACCGTACAAAATCCGAATTGGAGACTAATGGGATTTTCCACATTTTGATTAATGTCAAAATGAGTTATTCCATTAATTAAAATTGATATTCACTAGCATCAACAAGAGTACACTATCTACAAATACTTCCTCAGGTGATATTCTGACCCCCTAATTGAATAAATATTTGTTCTTGAAAGATTTCTTTTCCTAAATCTGAAGCGAGAGATATGATTGTGGCTAAAGAACAGGATGAGTATTCCGAAATCTGATTTCAACAATAATGGGAGAGATACGATATAATGAATTTGGAGCATAAATGTACTTCATTTGTCTACGTTGAACTTTTATAGTTGAAGTTGATAAGATGTATTAAAAACTCCTTTAACATATCCCCCATTCCCCAAAGCTGACAAAGGTTTGCACACACTCAAAAACACAAGAAACAAGTCTATAGAGTTTCTTGCATTGCGGTATAAATATTTGTGTGTGTGTGTGTGTGTGCGTACAAACCCAGCGGCTTCTAACCTTCAAATGCACCCATCTTCCACTCATCCAAAGAAGGGGAGGAATTGTACCTTGTGCCAGTATTGGTGTTGTACATATCACTGTGTTCCATTGTTAAACTCGTGAATAACTTTAATGGCTTTCCTTTGATCTCTAATCCTGTTAAACTAACAGCCATTAGTGGAAAGGCGAGAGAGAGAGAGAGGAGAGAGTGAGAGAAATAAATCTTTTGAAACCACTGGTTATAAAAGTGCGAAATTTCCACAATGCATAACAAATTGGAACTGTTTACAATGCTGAGACAATGTGTGAATTAACCAACGTTGGAACGAGAATACATCTGCACTATATTTATTTAATGCTCAAGGCAACATTTTGTGATGGGCTCTACTCTATTAACTCGAATTGTTCACAAGTACGAATTCATATTCGTAGGTTAATGGCTTTGAAGAAGAAACTTACGGAAACATGGTGGGAGGTAGGAATCGAAATTCGACAATTTCATCAAAGACTCCTCTATTGCATGAGGATGTGACTATCCCTTTTCCCATAAGACATTTAGATCTGTACGTTTCGAACTAGCTTCGAATAGAATTGTTTGCCAGTCGTATAGTTTGTCCAGTTCCGTGTGTGACTCTTCTTATACCTCTTCAACTCGCACACTTCTGCTCTAATTATGGAAACGAGAAAATTTGTTAAAAGTTACTTGAGTTATTCAAATTTATTTAGAAGCATTAATGGATTCAATGGGAGCTAACGATGTAACTAGAGGATTCGTCACCCCAAGCTGTAAGATGATCTGCCAACAGAGACGTCTTTGTTGAGTCTAGCGTATGAACCATAAACTTGACGTTACTGAGCCTTGAATTGTGATTCTCGCAATTCTTTAACTAACTCGGTTCCTACTCCCATTCTCCCATATTCTAAAATATTCTACTATGACATTTCATGTTAGTTTCTTCCTAATCAAGAAGTTTCGCATTTTGTTGATTGCGATTAATAAAATTTACGATAAAAAGCATTCCATATTCGTTCCTCTGATTATGGCAAACGGTTATCTGCGTTTTGAGGTACAACTGAACATTTTTAACTAAGAAGAATCCGTTTAACTTACTCAAGATGAACAAATTAGTTTAATATCATATCATGGGGAAATGAAGAGGAGTAAAAATAATATTTTTAAGCACAGCACTAGCTACTGAAGTGAGACGTAACAATGAAATCAAATCTTTATTTGAAAACTTGACATAAGGGGTTTTACCGAAACGTGTTGGGAGCAACACACTTTATTTAATTTGCCCGCTATTGATGTGGGG
Source organism: Rodentolepis nana (assembly GCA_900617975.1). Lineage (NCBI taxonomy): Eukaryota > Metazoa > Platyhelminthes > Cestoda > Cyclophyllidea > Hymenolepididae > Rodentolepis > Rodentolepis nana. The sequence continues at coordinate 668 of UZAE01014389.1, read as the reverse complement.
GGCGAGGGGTGAGGTGGGTTTGTTTAACATCAGTGTCATTAGACCGGAGACAAAGCAATGTTTGCTTGAGAAGTTTTTGCCCTCACGTCGATTATGTGCTATTCCGATGAATAAAAAAGACGCCATAGGGAGGTAGACCTCATTTTTTTGAGGGAGGGGGTACAACGCAGAGATATATTTGCTTAACGGTTTTATTGAAAAAATTCGCCCTCTCAACTCTTACTGACGGGCGCAAGTCAGCGGACCTCTTCAAAAGAGCGGCGGCACTTCAAAACACCGATATGTACACACACTCTCTCTGGTTTGAGTCCTGTATTGTACTGTTTGGCTGCTTATCATCAGACCTTTGAACGTTCAAGGGGGTACTCTGTAATTGACAGTATTCATTATTTCGTTTTTGGACAGGGAAATGGTAAAGAATCATTTCAGAAGTACTTGCGATGCCGTGGAAATTAACAAACGGAATATTCCATGACGAAGTCTAAAGCTTTTATAAGTAACTAGGCGAATAGTTATGTACTACCTGATTTTCATATTAAATTACTTTTGTATGTATCCACCTTGTGGAAACGGGTATTTATTAGATGATATTTATTTATATCAAATGGCAGGCGTTTTAAGGGACATCTAAGTGACAAAAAGTCGAGATGGGAGACAGAATAATGATT